>JAYXIM010031229.1:0-12234 GCA_037575425.1 Anastrepha fraterculus | reverse complement strand
GTATGTATCATATACCTATGTGTGTTTGTTTGAACAGGTGCGCATTACGACTTACTTATTTCGTACTTATGCGCTTTTTGCACGGTTATGTTTATAACAAATAATTGTTAATTTCGCGCACGTCACCTTGGTTTAAGGTCATAACCAAAAACACTTAAGCCACAACTCAGTGTTTATAGACGCATATAGGCCAATATAACTAGATATATGTGTTAAGCAAATAAGTACTTACTTACATATTTACTTATACCTCTACGAGTATTAACAACTACTTATCAATACTGACACACAAAAATGTTTAAACTGTTAACATGTTTTTTTTTTCAAATTTATTTGAGTTGCATGTTAGGTTAGGAAATTTTTGCCGTCGGCTAATCACTTATTCATCCAGTCAACGCTGAAGGTAGAATATACTCCATACTGTAATTACACCTGTGTTCAAAATAATAGGAGTTGGGTGTATTGAGAATTGTTTACAATTATTTTTTTCATTTAATTTCAACTAATTTTTTATAAAAACTACTACAGAAACTGTGTGAAATAAAAAAAAAACAATAAATCTTCATCAAATTAACTAATTGCTTATAAAAATTTGGTGTATTCTACTACCGTACCATATACAGTAGGGCGGGTCGATTTAAAAATCGGTCATTGCTCTGTGAAAATCGTATTCTAGGGATCAAAATAAGAAACTTTGCCGAAGGAACCATACCTCTAAAACGAATTCTTCAAATTCGGGGACAATTTGGGTCGAACGAAAAGTCCCACTTTGATCCATTTAGAGTGCTCCAATCGAGTCCAAATGTATGACCGACCCCCACTAACTTTGGACGGCCGATCCACCCATGCCAGTGACACACCCCCTGGAACTCCCTTGGGGGGTTCCCCAAACAATCATTTCAAAATATCACCATTTTTGGCCTTTACATGAGAAAAGAAACTAAAAAGTTCGACCCAAGTTGGGTGACATCAGAATTCGTTTTAGAGGTATGGTTCCTTCGGCAAAGTTTCTTATTTTGATCCCTAGAATATGATTTTCACAGAGCAATTTGTGATTTTTTTGCCTCCCCACAAATCGACCCGGCCTAATATACATAAATAAAATTTTAAAATTTTTTGAAAAATAAAAAAAAAAATTTTTAATTCATCAAAATTTATACTTTGACTTGAAATTAAATAAGCTACTAGGTTGTGCAATAAGTTTTGTGGTTCGATAAAAAACAAAGTGCGTGTAGCGTAGTACACATAACAAACTTTCAAGACAGACAATGAAAGTGGGAGAGACCCGAGAGAGAATGAGAGAGAGAGAGAGAGAAAAAGATTATATATCTAAATAAATTCACAACATTTGCAGAGAATACAAATAGACAAAATTTACAAATAAATTCCCCTTCATCGCTCGACATATTGACAACTTGTAATTTTACGATAGTTAGTTGCATTGTGTGCGGGCAAGCCACTGAGGATATGACCCGTGTGCAGAGGCCCTAACTGCGTTAATTCTTAAACATTCTTCAAATTGAATCTGCCTTGTGAATACCGAGCAGCGACCTTGAAATAAAACTTGATTCGGCATAAGTATCTTGCTTTTACCTAATATCACTGCTTACTTGCTATTCACAATAGAGCAAGCGCATCCAACTGTGCACTAAACATCAATTGGCTTGTTTTTACAGACGTACACGGCGACAAATTTGTTTCTTTCTCGTAATATTTGAAGGTAAATTAGTTAAAAAATTCTGAATTTACCAATTATCGAGGAAAAAACGAAATACGGTACGCAACGACTATGGATCTGAGCTTGGACGAAATAATTAAAACCAAAAAGATTGCTTGAGCATCAGCAGTTAAGAAATTGTAAGTATGTCGAAATATATTTCACTGTGTTCAAGTCTGATCAATCTGAAAATTTGTGTTTAACGCTTTTCATTCATTGCAACAACAATTCGGAAAACCCACGTAAAAGGTTAACATTGCGAAAAATCTTAAATAAGCCGATATTTATACGGAGCGTTAGGACTGATGCCCGTAATAAAATAATACAAAATATAAACTGTCAAATATCAGACGGTCAACAGCAAACAATCAACCGAAAAGGGATGAATTTATGATGGTAAACTACTATAAAATATATGAGGTATAGCTCTCTCTCCTTTTCCTCTACGTTATATCTTTTTTCTCTCTCGCGGAACGAAAATGCCCAAAACGTTGCATGGCCTTGAAATTCTCGCTCGTCCATCGACACCTAAGAAGTTTAACTTGAAAACCACTTGTGTGGTTTGAAATACATGAGAGAGATTCCAATTTATGAACTCCATGCTGAAGTGAGAATCTGGAAGGGCTGCAAAATACGCTTCCATGGCTGTCATGACCTCAACATTTGATGAAAAACGCTTTCCACGCATGCATTTTTTAGATCTGGAAACAGATGGAAGTCGTTAGCGGCCGAATCTGGTGAATACGGTGAATGCTCCAGCGATTCGAACTTTAATTTAAGGATTTTAGCCATTGTGAAAATGCTCTTGCAACACGGTGCATTGTTCTGATAAAAATAATTTGTTTCTTTTGCAAACTGAGTATTTTTTCACGAATTTTTTGCTTCAGCTGGTCTAAAAGGATAGTTGCTAATTTTCCACAAAGTTAAAAATTTCAATTTATACGGTTTTCGTTTTAAGATTAACTGGTTTTTTTATAACAAAAAATTAGATAACATTATTGAAAAAAATCTGTCGCAATCTATAGCGCACTTCTATTTATATGAACGCGGGTGTACATATGTGTTACATTGCCATTTGGTGGCTTTGAGCGCTTTTAACGGATACAAACAAAATATAATATTACTAATTTAATAATTATTCAGACATTTCATTGCTAAATAGTAAATTCCACTTAGTGTCGGAGGTCAAAAACAAATGAGTGATGTTCCATGCAAGTTCACATTTGAACTTGATGAGTATTGATATTGATTATTTAATAAGTGGTCATCAAAAATAAGTATGATTATCCTTGAGGCACCTGCATTACTTTGGCTAACGTTATTCAGCTGTGCAAATCACTTATAAGCGCATACAAGGACATAAAATTAAAACAAAAAAGAATAATAATTCTACAGGTACAATAGTAATAACGAGGCGCAGAGGGAGTAATAAAGTTACTGCGAACTACCCTTGCGATTTATTATAAATATATTATATTGCATTATTATTATTATTAACAAAATACAATTAATTTAGCAATATTCTCATGGAGCGCCGAAGCACTAACGACATTTTGACCAGTTTTTACTATTTTTCTTTGAATGTTTTTTATTTTTTTTACGAGGTTCAGGCCGCCGCCGTAGCCGAACGGGTTGGTGCGTGACTACCATTCGAAAGTACGTACGTTTGAATATTCGTGCATTAAGCACTTAATGGTAGTAAAACTTATACCTAATAGCTGCCGCTTCCGGGTTGGCAATGGCAAACCTCCAAGTGTATTTCTGCCTTGAAAAAGTTCCTTATCAAAAATCCTCTACCGTTAGGAGTCGGCATAAAACTGTTGGCTCTTCCATTTAGGTGAAAAAACATCAAGACGCACAACACAAATAATAGGAGGATCACGGCGAAACAACACAACAAAGGATGCAAAGGATATATATGTACTTACATACATACAGTGACTCACAGCTTATTTGATGCAGGTAATACTTTTTTAGAAAAAAGAAAATTACTCGATGTTTATTAAATTTAATAAAAAAAATTTATACGACTTGTAATGGGATATGTATGTACTATTTACCACTGCAGAAAGAACAATAACAAAAACAAAGCTTGCTGAAAAAATATAGAAACAAATGGTTTTCTCATAAAGATATGCCCACAGCTTAAATGATGCAGTGTATTTTATATTTTTTCTGAGAATGTAATAAGGATGAAATGCACTTTTTTCTGTTTAGCTTAACGTCTTAACGTCGAAAAATTGCAGAAATTGTTGCTATTACTTCCTCAACTGTCCAGCACATTATAGAAAGGTTTCGCCACGAAAACAGGATAGAAGATTAGGGCAGATCTGCGCCCAATAAAATATTTACTAATGCAGATAAGAGGTGGATTGTTCGCAAAGTTAAAGAAAACCCCGATTTAAGCGCTCCAAAATTAACGAACAAAGTTGAAAAATACTTAGGCAAAATCTGTAACTCTGAGACTACATATTCATAGAGTTCTGCGCAAAGAAAATTTTCATGGAAGGACTGTCCGAAATAAGCCATTGATTAATGCTCGTAATAGAAAACAAAGAATAGAATTGTGCATACAACATTTGAACAAAGACATTTCGTTCTGGAAGTGCGTTGCTTTTGCGGATGAAAGCAAATGTAACCTTTTCAGGTCTGATGGGAAGTCCCACGTTTGGAGTAAACCAAACACAGCGCTTCAACCATGTAATTTGCGCTCTACAGTTAAACACGGCGGGGGCGGTGCGATGCTACGGGGTTGCATGTCCTATTCAGGCGTCGGAAATTTAACATTTATCGAAGCAAACATGAATAAAGTGATGTATCTGGATCTGCCAAAAGATAATTTAGTACAAAGTGCGGATAAAAGGGGCATTAGGGATTCGTTTAGGTTCTATACCAGACAACGATTCTAAGCATACGTCTGGTATTGTAAAATCTTGGCTTTTCTGGAACTGCCCATATGTAGTGTAGACACCTGCACAGAGTCCAGATCTCAACGTTATTGAGAATTTGTGGTCACTGCTGGAAAATAAAATAAGAAACCACAATATTTCTAATGCTTCTGATCTGGAACGGGCACGACAGGAAGAATGGGATAAAATTAGCTCCGATTATACAGCAAAACTTGTAGAATCTATGAATTCCCGATTAAAAGCTGTTCTGAATCAAAAGGAATACCCCACTAAGTACGAGTAATAGCCGTAATCATTAAATCGAAATATTTATGTGTTTATGTTTTTTGCATATTTTTAATTAAGTGCATAATTTAAGCTGTGACCTCAAAACGGTAACTGAATTAATTTAATTTACCATATCTTTCTTATGAAGGCACATTTTTTGTTAGTTTTTGTTATTAAATAAAACATGTTATTTAACAATAAAAAAAATATAACATTTTTTTCTGTAATGGAAATACCATAAAATATGCGTGATATTTTAATAATTTTTTTGGCTGCATCAAATAAGCTGTGAGTCACTCTTTATAACTTAAGCCAACCCTATCTTGTGCTAACCCATCACAATTCATTTGGTTTTATCCAATTCTATTGTTTCGTATCCTACTCTTCTCTTTCCTATTCAACCATATTCAATCATATTTTGCCCTATACCAGCTCTTCTTATGATATTTTATGGTGTCCTAAATACATTACGAGTATACTATCAAGCCACATTGTGTCTAATACTTTATAACAAACATATGTATATGTATTTTCCTATCTCATTCCACTCCAACCTTATCCAATCCTTATCCTATATTGTTTTTTTCCATCCCATGTCAAATACACAAAAAAGGACTCGTGGCGATCGGCGTAGAGAAATATTGAAGAAATTCACCCGCGGTGGTACAAAGCATATAACATCGTAACAGCAGACGCATCTTATATCTAAGCACATGAGGTGGAAACGAAACAACAATCGACAGCATAAATGTTTCAAGTCGAGCTTAATCCATGGAAAAGTGTTCGCCTAAGAAGAACCTCAAAGCAAATGGTCGCCTGTTTTTCGGAAAATCTGGTCATATTGCAACTGTACCACTAAAGAAACTTAAAACAATAAATTCTGAGCGACACACAACCAGTTGTTTGCCAGAAGTTTTCGGAAAATTAAAGAAATCCAACCGCCGCAGACGAATCATCATCCTTCATCAAAGCAATACGAGCTCTCGCGTATCGACTGACACAAGAGAGTTCCTGAACACTCAACAGATCAAATTAATGGATAATCCGCCTTGCAATTTTGATTTGACAATTACTGATTTCTTTTTGTTTCTGACCAACCAAAATTAAATGCGAGGTCAACGCCTCAAGAAGCTGCTGAAGCTTTTACACAACTCGCTTTGGAGGTGTCCACTTCTGAATGGCAAAGGAGTTTTGAAAATGTGCTCAAGCGAATGCAGATTTAGTGTGTTTTCATTATTGGTTGCAAAATATAAAAAACAACCTTCTATTAACTTGCCCTTTACAGCTCGTATTAGCAAGTAATAAAAGTAAAATTCAGCGCTAAGTTACACAGTACAGTATTTACCTGCCAGCTGACGCAAAAGTACTCGTACAAGTACATAAAAGTGTTATCTTATCACACAAAAGGTATCGTTTGTTAATATTTTGAAATGAGTTTTACCAATTTGCACTACATTTGCAATACATTTAATGGCTATGACTCATGGCGCACAGTGATCGAAGTAGCCAATTTAAGGGGATTTAATAAAAAACAAACCAATTTGCCGTTAACAAAATAAATACTTTTGCAACGCTGTTGAGCGCTATTAACGAACTTGATTAGGTGAGCTCCACACTTTTTGGAAGCTGAGGAATTAACTGCGTCGTTAATTGTAGCATTTTAGTCATAAATTAGTTTTAAATTGTAGTTTTAATAATTTTAAAAGAAAAATTCAAGTTTTCATAATTACAAAAAAATAATTCATATTTATGTATGTAGACGTTATTGAGCTAAAATATTTATGGCGTTCACACCTCTTGCCTAAGCTCACTTTTAGGCAGCCAGGTCGTTAGACTTGACTTAGTTAGTTGCCTCATAAAGACGGGAAATTTAACTGTTTTCAATGAACCCTCAATGCCTAGTGTATGAATCTCTGAACTTTAAAAGAAAAAACATAACCGACGCTATTTTTCGCTCTGAATGCTTGTTTTGTGAGTTGTATTTTTTTTAATCACAAAATATTATAATTTTTTCAGTTTTATATTTTTCACCAAAAATTAAAAAATAAAACAATAAAAACATTAATTTGTATTGCTGTTGGTTGGAGTTTTTTTTACCTTATTTTGGATAGGATATTTAAAACTAAAGAAAAATTATTATTATTTCTGATCAAAAAAATAAAACGCAAACTCAAAAAATTACCATCTTTCTTAAATAAAAAATTAAAATAATGATTATCTTTGATAAAAAAATAAGACCCATGAAATAATGATTATTTCTGATATTCAAAAACACAAAAAAAAAAAAAAAAAAAAAAAAAAAAAAATATCTGTATTTCGGAGCGAAAAAACAACACTCGAAATATCAGCTTTATTAAAAAATAAATAATACTCGATGCATGCAGATATCGTATGCCTTTGGAGTAAAAAGCATACGATGATGCTGCGAATGGAACCACTTGTCGTCATTTCGTATTCTGCTTACACTGTAATGTACACGGAGAAAGAAGACAAATCAAATCGACCAGTCTACTGATGTCACCTTTAATAGATTTTCCTTGATACCCGTGTACCTGGAGTTCCAATGCATACAATGACGGGCTAAATTTTTTCTGTTGAAAATAAATTTCAGTAAATAAGAAAAAAAATCAGCAGATGTATTCTTAAACAAAAAAGTAAAAAATTATTTTTGCCTTTCATTTTTTGTCTTTCAGGGAGTGTTTGAATATTTCTCTTAGTATTTATTTTATTTTAAAAGCCTTTGAAAATATTCATAGATATTTTCGAAACCTGTATGTGTGATTATATTTCCTAGGAAATACGATTAAGCTCAGAAATTTATTCTCATTATTATTGTTCGCAAGTCCTACAGTCCCTGCTTGCAATTGATGTTCGAAAATATTCAATAAATTGCGGGTATCTTTAATGCGCCTCATCTCTAACGTGCTTGGATATTTAATAATCCAATCGATTTTGCTTATATTTTATTTGTGTCTAGCTGAAACTAGCGCCAGCAGTCAAGCGATTCAACCGACAAATAACACAAAAACTATGGAAGGTGAACACAAGTCAAAGCCCTCAGCGTAGAGTAACAGAAAAACGTTTAAACGCGACAAGCATCATAATACTTAAACCTCAACTCGAGTATCAACTAGAATGGAAAATAAACAACAACAACAACAACAGCAACAACAATTAAGGCCATGAATCATAAAGATTCAGATTGTTCGAAGCTTTTGTTGTGCCAGACTTCCAGTGCTACTGATGCTGAGATTGTTAACATTTTTGTTGTTGTTATTATTGGCAGCGGTTGTGTGGTTAATGCTAATGATGAGTAAGACGCCAAAAGAGTGGCAAAAAGCAACAGCAGCTTGAATACACACATACAAACTCCAACATAGATCAAAAAGAAGTCAGTGAGTTGAAGACGGCAAACTCAAATGCAGCAGCAACATTGCAAGTGAGGGCAACATCATCGGCAAAATAATATTGTTGCAAACTCAACATCATCTACAATAAACAACATCAACATATCAACAGCAACTTCGACATCGACATCCATACATACGCGTATAGTATGCCTATGTATGTGTGTGCATATAATGAAAACAAAAAAAAAAAAAAACAACAACAAATGCAAGAACAAGCGCACATTATGCCAAGTAGTCGGAGTAGATGGAGGAAACAAGTAACATTTTCCTTGCCGGCGCGTAGCAGAGCAGAACACAAAAAGCGGTTAAACCAGTTTCGGTACGATACACTCACTTTTTTTCTGACGACTATGGTAAGTACCTCCATATGTATAGTTGTTTAATGCAGTTACACACACACATACATACCTATATGCATTCCTATGCGCTTGTTGTTTTTGGTTGAGTTTCTTGCCTGATTGTTCTTGTTGCTCTTAAAAGCATTTCTTCCTTTTGTTACTGTCGTTCGAGACATCATCCGCTTTTGATGCTGCCCGTCGCTACGTTTTTACCGCCTATCACAGTCACAGTCTCACGAACCAAACAAACGCCATTCTCAAGGAAGACTTAACTTGGCTAAGACACTTCCTTGTTTTGCTACTGAATGCAGTTGGAGGCAGTTGCATTCATCTACATTTCACTGACTGACTTTCCTTTGTTGTTTCAAGCATAACTTTGTGCTCTTATGTATTCTTCTGTACACTTATGTGTATGTATGTGTTTCTGTTTATACGAGTGAATGTGTGGCAAGAATGTTGCCCATGTTGTTGAAATGTCTTGGCTGAACTGTTGAAAAACATACTGAAATTTCGCTCCTTAACCCATTTAGAACAGAGGGTTTGGATACTCTGAAAACTGAGCGGCGAGAAATAAACGAGAAAAAGGGACATCTCCACTTTACTTGCAGCGCATATTTTAAATTTTAAAGACAACAGCTACTTAGATAGAACATCTCTTAGGAATTTTAGGCGAGGAGTTCTTATGGAACTTGCCCTCATAAGTACACCTTTGGCGACCGGCTCGCATGCAAAGAACTGAATTGAAAAAATATTAGCTTGGGGAAAAATAAATCCCATATTTTTTTTGGCCATCTGGCTGTAGAGATAGATAACTCGTAAATATGAATATTACAACTGCACCTATTGAGGCAAGATAAGATTACTCGAGAATATTTTTAAGAGATCTGTCGTCGAAAAAAAAAAAATACCTCCCATTTATTCTTTTTTTTAGTTCTCAGACTCAGATTTCAAGCTGCATTTCAGCCGCAGAATATCATTCGATAGCCGTAGTAGCTAGTGTGATTACATTAGATTAACCTGTAATTTTATTTATAAAGGGTGGTTAAATTTCAAGGGCCGATATTGAATGTGAACCACACCTAAACGTCAACGACACCGTTGGACTTCTTTCTTTGGGGTTATTTGAAAGAAAAGGTGTACGTCGATAAGCCAGCAACAATTCAAGAGCTAAAGGATGAGATAATTCGGCACATTAATGGCATAGAACCTCAATTATGCCTCAGCGTCATCGAAAATTTGAGCCATCGGATGGAGGTGTGCCGCCCAGACCGCGGCGGCCATTTGGCCAATATTTTGTTCCATACGTAATTGCGCCATACCAATATTATCATAATAAAGAGCAATGCTACTAATTTCCTAAAAAAAAAAATGCATTTTATTCAAAATCAACACCGGCCCTTGAAACTTAACCACCCTTTATTTTAATCAATAAAAATAATATTAATAATATTTATCCAACAACCGCATAAAAAGGGTTAAGTTTTGTATGTATCTATACAGCATTTGCCGATCGACTCCTTGAATGTAGAGCCAAAGAATTTGCGATCGCTAATTGGTGAAAGGCCTTGCCGCTGACGGTTAGTGAATGTTCCCTTTTACTGAGCGTCACACATGTATATATGTACTATGTAGTAGTGTATACGTATACTTGTATATAAGTATGAATGCAGCTGAACGGAAACGACCTAAATGAAATAAACTTTTTATATCACAACGCAAATCGATTCAAGACAATGTAATTCTTTTAATTGCCTATTAAATCGATAAACAGCTTTCCAGTTGGAAAAAATAGGTGTGTTGCAGAAATCGTGTTAACTATTATGTATATTATAAGTTACTGGTATTTGTATGCAAATGCAATTTCTTACATACATACATATATACATACAAACATAAATACATACATACATACATACATACATACATACAAACATACAATTGTACTACAATAAGTGCGCTGGAAAACCGCAACCAAATAATTGGCCTAATAACAGTTTAGCCACTGTTTATAAATTAACCGTAATGCCATGGCATTCAGCTGTGTAATTAATATTTTTATTCTTAGATGCATATACAGTGGCGGCCAAAATAATAGCATGCGACTACTGGCAAGTTTGGAATTTTAACTGATTTATAAAATTTTGTAGTTTTTTTTTATAAAAATATTGTTTGTAGTGCAACAAAAACCATATAACTTCAAATTTCAAGCTTTGCACAAAAATTTAACAAAAAAATTGCTTTTGTTATAAGGAAATGTATATTAATTGAGTTGGCTAAACTCCTTGCGAAATTCAACAAATTAAAAAAAAATTTCAAACCTTTTAGTTAAAATTTTCAGAAAATTCCTGGGTGTACAGCCTTATAGCACACTTTATTTTATGTAAAATTTGACAAGTTTCAAATGCCTCAGAATTTCCGTTGATTTTTTACAATTTGGTTTTGTTGACGCTATTGCGCATTTTTGCTTTTTTTTTCATATAGAAAAAATGTTTAGCATCGTCAAACAAAAATTGTCAAAAATCAACGCAAATTTTGAGACATTTAAACCTTTGCCGTCGCACCAATTTTAAATTACAAAAACTTACACTCTTAATATATACATAGTGGCGCAAAACCAACCATCCAATTTTTGCTTTTGAATAACTTTTTCACTAAATAAAAAAAAATTATAGAAATCTTTTTATTTTTGTGTTTATTTTTAAATGAAAATATAATTTATTTTCGTACAAAGCCCATGCCAATCCAAATTTCCGACATTTTGCAAATATATGAAAAAAATCAATAAATTCTCATCAAAATTTCACATTTTTTAATCAGGCGGCTGCCGTAGCCGAATGGGTGAGTGCGTGACTACCATTCAGAAGTACATATGTAGGTTTGAACCTCCGTGAATAAAACACTAAATGATAGAAAAGTCTGAAATAGCGGTCGGCCCCCGATTGGCAATGGCAAACCATGATAAAGCTCTTCATAGAAAGCTATCTGTTGTTCAGCTTAAAACTGTAGATCCGTCATCTTTTGGAACAAAATCAATCTCAAATAGGAGGAGGAACTCGGCCAAACGCCCAATAAGGGATGTAACTCAGAATTTTTAGAAATATTTTTTAAAAAAATTTCAGTACTCAGTTTTATAGCCCATTGCATTTCGATACAATAATGTTAAGTTTTCTCATCCGCGGCTTTGTTTTAGTTTTCATTCGAAGGAGGTTTTTTCGTGGCGGGTCCCAAACACAGCGCACAAACAGATATCCCGGATTGCTTCGCCTTCTCACATTAGTTCACTCTCGAACGGATATTCGGAAGCTGCCTAAAAGATACTTGGGCGAAGCCCGGAAGTTGTAAGCTGTTTGAGCCATATGCAGAAGAATCGTCCTGGTCTCTTATGTGGACTTCTACTTATGGAACCATCCCCCTCTGCAATGAGCTGTATGAGCTTTACGGCGACATAGACATTCATAGCGAATAAAATCCAGCGGCTTCGTTGGCTGAGTCATGTCGTCGGAATGGATACAAGCGCTCCGGCTCTGAAAATATTCGATGCGGTACCAGCTGATGGTAGCAGAGGAAGAGGTCTGTTGGAAAAATCAGGTGGA
>JAYXIM010031228.1:0-18291 GCA_037575425.1 Anastrepha fraterculus | reverse complement strand
CCGTGTATATACGCGGAATGCTGCTGAAGTGACAGTCCTTGGATTGACAGTCAATAGAATCATCTCCCCAGATGCATTCAGTGGTCTCCGTTTTCCCTATTTTGTTTAGATAATTTCGAAAATAATCATGTCCAGATAGCATCTGAGTAATATAGAAGTTCCCCTCTCCGAAGTGGCTCCCCCATACCATTTATCTATGCTTGGTATAAGTCTCGCCGTCCATTTGCCTTTCGTCTCTCAATCCCAACGCTCTTGTCATATTTCTTGTTTTGCGCTATTAGTACGGACGGAAGTGTGGTGTGGTCCACTATGGCGTCTGTCGTGTCCTTTTTAAGGATCCATAGCTCTCTTCGTTCCCTCGCTAGATGATCCATAGGTATCGTGCCGCTGATGATGAACAACGCTGTTTCTGATGCCGTGCGGTGCGCTCAAGCAACATCGAGGGCAGCAGTTCTTTGGGCTTTAACAAGAATCCTGCGGCGACAGTCAAGTTTAAGTGTGTCTGCCCATTCTTGGCATCCGTATAGTAAAATAGATAACGTCATGTCCATAAGCAGCTTTCGCTTGCTTGCGATGGGGCCTCCGATGTTTCAGCAGCGTATTTGGATTTGTGCCCGATAAGTCAGCTTATTGGCGAGTCTGATGCCCAAATATTTCAGCACTTTTGAAGTCGTTATGTTCGCTGTGTAAACCGGCATTGGTACTTCTAGAGGACCCTCGTAAGTAGGATGAGTTCGGTTTTTCTGGGTGCCAAGCTAAGGTCGTGCCAGCCGAGCCATGTCTTGATCCTTATCATCGTTTGTGTAAGTTTCCGCCTTGTCGCATCTACCTCACATGCAGTAATAACTGCTGCAAAATCATCTGTGTATCCTCCAACTAACAATTGTTGAGCATGTCGATGCCATGCCATCAGCGGGCAAGTGGGAGTCAGTTCGAGCTTTCGCAGCAAAAATCGTAATGCGTTTCCGCCATATCGATATTGGGAGTGCAAAGCACGGCATCAATCAATAGTAGCAGCACCTTTCGCAGCATCACCATTAGGTAGAACGAAGTTGATAGACCTACGTCAACCACAGACACTAGAGACATTGACTCGCAATGACGTACTACTTGACGTAGAGACACAAGGAGACGAGCCTGCAGTATGAAAGCTGTTGGGAAAGCTAGAGTTCAAAACGCCTTCGCACTTAGAGTGACCGTCCTCTACTGCATTGTGTGGTGTGGCCACAAAACCTTCTCTTCCCGGGACTACTTTCTGCATAACTTCGGCAGGGACTAGAACGACGTCAATGAAATGGACGAGTTCCATTCACTCACGTGTGGATCCATCATGCCTGCAGCTTCATTCTATAGGCGCGTCTACTTGATTCCAGGTCAAAATCCCGAAAACACATGCCCGAATGGACATTCACCCGAAACCCAATCACCCGAAAATAATTTACCCGAATAAATTTGCCCGAATACGAATACCCGAATCTTATTAATTTTCCCGAAAAATGCCCGAAAAAATAAAAATAAATTTTATATAAAAATGTTAATAAATAATTAAAATTCAAAATTTTGTAAACAAGTTTTAATTATATGGCATGGTGTGAAAGAAATTGAATTGTGTGAATTTAGGATATTTGAATGTTGTATGCTAAATTAGTTAAGTATTCCAAAATTTTGTTTTCTTCTTTATATCTTTGGTATTCTTTCGTTATTGTGCGTAATCGTTTTTGGAGTGATATCCAGGTTTGACGTGGTGTCGCTCTAACTTTGCGTCCAAGACTCAGCTCTGTGAGGCTCGTTTCAGTGTCTTGTTGTTCTTTCTGTATTTGCGTCAAAAATGCATATAAATCTGGATGGTTTTTATTCACCATCAACCGAAAGCGGTTGTGCCACCCTTCGCTTACGTTATTTGTCCGATGAAGTCCTTGGAGGGTAGCTTCATACTGATTCCACAATTCGGGAGGGTAGCGGGGTGGCACAGCACGACGTCGACCTTGACCTCTTCTGATGAATTTGACACAAGAATTTTGACAACATTTGTTATGAATAAATAAAGGAATAGCACTCTTTTGTTCTTTTCTTGCATGTACTTCAAGGGTATACTAATTCTTAATTATTTTAAATTTTTTTTTCTTTTCGGGTAAAAGGATTCGGGCAAATGGGTTCGGGCGAAGACGTTCGGGCAAAAAAATTCGGGAAACTGTCAATTCGGGGAAATATACATTCGGGCGTGTGGATTCGGGCGGGTGTTTTCGGGCGTTTGGGCGTAAACGCGTCTACTTATGTCTCTGTCTCTTTGTTGTACTGCGTCGAGGTATATCTTTTCTCTCCGTAACACGCCTTCAACGTATCTTTTAAGAACATTCCAGTTATCCTCGCGTTGAAGCATCTTGCCGATCACATTGGTCGGTGTGATCTGGCCAATCTGCTCCCTCAGAGCATCTCTTTCCACGAGCCATTTGTCACAACTAAAAATGTCATCGCTTGGCGCTTCGCAGAGTATGCACTGGGATTGCTTTCCTTACCCATGCGATATAGGTATTTCTGGAAGTAGCCATGGCCCGAGAGGAGCTGAGCCCTGAAATGGCCCACTTCCCCGAAGTTCCTTTGAACCCATTTACCTATTGTAGAAATCAGTTTCGCCGTCCATCTGCCACTCGATTCAGTGTCCCATCGGCTTTGCCACCGCTGCATGGTTTGGCAGCGGCGTTCGTGGTGGCGTGTTTTTCCTTAGAATCTCACGCATCCACTCGTTCCCGGGCCATGAGGTCGATAGGTATCTCCCCGCTGATCACAAAAACTGCTGCGCCTGAGACAGTGCGGTAGGCTAGGGGTAGTCAGAGGCCCGAAAAAATGACGATTTTGAATAATTTTTTTTTTGCTAGTTTTACAAAAATAAAAACACAGTATTAATACATCATGTTTCGACTTGACTTTAGCGAGTTTTTGTTTGTGTGGAGCCCGTTTCTCCAGAAGTCCCTTGCGGTGATCACCACAAGTCCTTGGAGATTCAGCTAAAATCAATCGGACAAACAGAAATTAGTTTTATTAATAGACAATCTTGTGCCTGATCAAAGTTTTTTTTTATCAAAATTAACAATATGACGGCCTCAGGAAATATTTTGAGGAAAAAACTGGCAATTAATTGTTTAAAAAAAATAGAAATTAAAAAAAAAAAATCCTTCATACAGGCACGAGTTTTTTATGGTTTTCATAAGCAGTATAAATTTTATTGAAATTTACCAAATCACCAGTTCAAAACACATAGTTTTGAGAAAAACGCACTTAAGGTTTTGCTATCGAGCTCCGGAGCGCCCGAGCGCCTTTTGTTAATTGTTAAATAACTCGAAAAGTATTTGTCGGATTCACTTCAAATTTTCACACAATATTTTTAAGATATTGTACTTTAAGAAAATGCAAACAATTCTTTGAAAATTCTGACTACTCCATTGTACAGCCTCCAGTGCTTTGCTCCTGGTTTTGCGGTTTGGCGAATCTCCCTCCATATGCCGCTTTTGGCATAATTTATAGCAAATTTTATTCTACTGTAATTATCGAATTTCCTAGTAGCACTTTTATTAATAATTTTGTTAGGAGAACTATTATTATTATTTTTTTTTTATATTAAATTATTATATTTAAATTTTTTTTATCTATTATTATTTTTTCATTTATTATTATTATTTCAAATTTTTTCGTTTATTATTAGCATTAATTATTATTATTATCTATTTTTTTTACATTAAATTATTATATATTTTTTTATTTATTATTACTATTTTTTTTTAATTTTTTTATTTCTTATTATTATTTCAAATTTTTTTGTTTATTATTAGCGTTAATTATTATTATTATTTTTTTTCATAAATATAATATATTAGTAGCATTAATTATTATTATTATTATTATTTTATTATTATTATTTTTTAATTTTTTTTATATTTTATTATTATGATTGTTTCATTATTATTATCATTCAGTTTCCCTTTGAGTGCAGAATTCCCCCCCGACCAAAAAAAAGGCAACACTGTCGCTTGTGTGAAACGAGTGGCGATTCACATCGAAAACGCTTGCGATTGGAAGTATCTGCCAGTAAACATTTTTAAGTTGGCGGATCGTAAGGTACGGGTGTTACGGAAGAATCAATGCCGGTTTTAAGACCTTAATAGACAATAGATATTTTAAAATGGAAATGAATATAAATTACGATTCGTAAACCAAAACCTAAATGCAAGAATTTTCAAAAAGTTTCTAAATAAATGCAAAAAAAAAAACACAAAAGAAGATAATAATTCTTCAAAGTGCAATGAGTGTCGTGTATTTCATGGATACCATTTAGTTTTGCATTTATTAAAGTATTTGTGAGACGTAAAACGATCGACGGTGCACACAAGCAAACACAACAGCAACTACCACAAGCACACACATACATGCATACATACTTGTAACAAATATAAATCAATTTTTGTTGGTGTTTTGTTGATAAATCGAATAACCAACTAGCCGTCGAGTACGTGCAAGTGTGTGCGTGCCTTTGGAGCGAAAAATTGTATTGGTGTGAGAGAGCAACTGTGCGACATTGCTGCGTGAATCATCTGTGAGTGACATAGAAACTGCAAATTTAACAAAAGAGAAAATAAATAACAAAAATAAAAATATAACAAACAAATGAAAAAACAAAAAACAAAAACAACGAGACGAGTTTAAATTTAAAGAAATAAAATAAAAATAAATGTTTAAAAGAAAAACAACACCACCGCTAATAACGGCAACAACAAAACGCACCAACTACAATAATTTTGCAAGAAAACCACAGCGTTGACACACAATTGTTGTTTTATTATTATCATTGTTGTTGTGAAATAAATTAAAAAGCGAAAATATGTCTACATACACACAAACAAGTACTGTTGATGTGTGTTAAGGCGTTGATTTTTAATTTTTATTTTATTTTTATTTATTTTTAAATAAAAAAAGGGTGAAATTTTTTTGTGTAAACGGAAATTAACGCGACAAAGAGTGGACTGAGTTTCTTTCGCCACAGTGCAATTAACGAAAATATGCGAAAAACTGGATGGCTTTATATATAATAAGAAAAAGAGCAACAACAACAACAACAACAATACAAAAACAATAAGGCGTCTTTCTTCACTGCTGGAAAGTTGAACAATTAACGCTTGTATCTGGACCGAGCCAAGAAGTATTCAAGTTAATGGAGATTTGTGCCATTTAAAAAGGTAAACGAAAGAAAAAAAAGTATTTTGTGCCACAGCAGTGAATGCATAATGAACAAGTTAACAATCGTCACAAGAGTGTAATTACAAGAAACCAGGTGGGGAGTGGGAGTGGGAGTGGGTGCACAAGCTAAATGTTTGCGCCAACATTACGTTGGATGGATGAATTTGAAGGGTTAGTTGTTTGTTGCTTCATATGCTATGCCATACATACATGCATACATATATACACACATACATATGCATACAAGCATTGCTTCTGCTGCTGGCACGTTTCTAACTACTTGATTATGTATTTATGTACAGACATATAAATGCACATACAAGTACTTTCGTACCTACATACATACATCCATGCATGCATATATTAATCTTTTTCTGACATTTATCTCGTGTCTTTGTGTGCATTTCAAGCAGCCGTCTGGCGACTTTCTGAAAAGTAAACATCGATCACAAACACACACACGCACTCATGCGCTCAAAAAGAAATCATTAGTTGCAATGCAGCAAAGAACCTCATATTGATCAGGTAAATGTCAATACAGACATCTGTGAGTAGAAATGTTAGAAAAATATGACGCTAAGTAATTTGTGTAGCAGCAAATACAAAGAGAAATGAAATTAAATAGTTAGACGAGCCGTGGAAAACTGTATCGTGAAAGTATCTACTCACTATTATCAAAGAACGCTTGTAGATAAGAAATCGAATATCAGTGCGAAAGAAAGGCCGCCAGTACTCATATATCTTTGATACTCAATTGTTTATATAAATATATATGCAATGAATCAGCGTTATCAGGTAATTAAATAGCAAATTACTCACTCAAGCTGGTATCTACGTACATATATACGAGATTTTGTTAAAAAAAGTGACTTCAAATTTCACCGGTTAGGTCTCTTTTTGTGTTTTTTTTGTACATTAGTGACCATATCTCCAACATTTATTGACAATCGGGCAGGTTCTGGAATCGCACGGGAATCCACTTGTATGTGAATTACAAAATCTGCCAGATTAACAGCTTTTTTTGTTCTCAAAACTGCAAAGATGCACGGAACAAAAGATGTTCACGATCCCAAAGATGAAATAAGACAATGCAGGAGGAGTTAAAAAGCCTCTTGGCTGCAAAATCTTAAAAGATAGCTACTCTTGTACCAATTTCTTTGTAGTATTTTAGTGATTTGCAGGCTTCTCTGATTGCTATGTAGTAGTTCTGCCTGGAACACGCTGGCATAGTCAGCAAGTCGGATTGATTTGAATATGTTGAGTGGCTCCAAACAGAGGCTAGCTCCAATACCACGGTTCATCTTAGAACCATCAGTGTAGATTTCAAAGTCGAATGTACCAATCACTTTTCCTCTCCTCCATTCGGCTCTCGGTGGAAAACGTACCGTAAAGTCTTTCTTGCAGTTAAGGTCGGGGGCTGTGTAGTCTGATTTGTTTTTGAGCAGTGAGAGTCCTTGTAGGAGGATCTTGCTGTGACCGTACGATCTTGTTGTCCAGCTTTCTATACCTCTGAGTCTCACCGCGCTGCCAGTAGCGATCGTTTTTATATGTAAGTCTAATTGTAATAGATGTGTTAGTGCATTTTTTTTTTTCGCGGTGAGGTTGGGTTAAAAATGTCTTCGCACCATATAAAGTCAATAAATAAGGGTGTTTTTTTTAGAGGTTAGGTTTTCAAGATGAAATAAAACGTATATAATTTAATGTTATGGCCAAGAATTTAGCTTTATTATAAAGATAAGGGTTTGCCATTATGTTTTAAAAATGATACCCATTCAACCAGAAGTGAGCTTCATCGCTGAACAAAATTTTCTTCGATACGTCGCGCGAACCAAACCATTATTTTCGTAATAAATTTGCACAATTTGTAAACGTTGTTCAGGTGTAAGTCTATTCATTATGAAATGGCAAACCAAACTGAGCATAAATCAAGTGACAGCTGTGAAAAAGACCATCTACGAAAAAAGTAGTGCCAACTTGAAAACCTAACCTCTAAAAAAAACACCCTATATGTAGTAACCGTGATTCCACTAAAAATATCCCTCCTCTTCTCTTGGATTTTTCTCTCCACCCTGGGACTGCTGCCGCATTGCTTCGAGGTAGAGGACCAAGACGGCGTCCTATGAAGGACACTTACTTACTCACCCTGCGTCCAGGGTCGTCTGTTTTAAGAAACCTATGCCCAATGCTCTTCAACATAAGCTTCCATTTCACGCTTCTTTTTTCGGATAATATCCTCCACAAAAATTGGGCCGGATTTCCATTTTTCTTCGTTTATCATCATTTTCTCGATCACTTCTTCAGGTGTAAATACACCAATAGCTTGTTGCAGAGCTGTTCTCTCTATGTTCCACCTCTCGTATTTAAAGAAGGTGTGCTCTGCATCATCATACTCAGTATCTCTATATATGCAATTTGGTAGGCTCACTTTTCCCATTCGCCACAAGTACTTGCGGAAGGACTCATGTCCGGACAAAAACTGTGTGAGGTAATAGTTAACTTCACCGTGCTAACTTTCTACCCACTTTTTTAGATCGGGTATTAGTCTCGCTGCCCATCTACCGCACCGTTCAGAATTCCATCTTGCCTGCCCAAGTGTGAGCGTTTGGATTCTAATATCGGAGAAGCGAGGTACTGGGATTCCTGTGCTTTTTGCCACCCATCTCCGTATCTAGAATATCTATAGGGATGGTTCCGCTGATAACTAACACCGCTGCTTCAGATACTGTTCTCTATGAAGAAGCCACTCTGAGAGCGCAGGTGCGTTGCACAGATTGCAGAGTTTTCCGCCGGCACTGCACTTTTAGCGAATCTGCCCATATTTCGCATCCGTATAATCGAGTTCGTTGTGTCCATTAAATCCATTAAAAGTTTTCGCTTGTTCTGCATTGGACCTTCAAGGTTTGCCATGAGCTTACTTAACATGCCGTCTAATTGCACTTTTAGGTGTTTTACCACTCTTTTTATCGATAAAGTGCCATCGAGTACTTGAATATCTACTTCCAATGGGATACGTCTGTTGGTTAGAAGGATTTGCTCTGTTTTTTCTGTGGTCAGCAGCTTTAATCCATGGTCCTGTAGCCATATCTAAACTCGGATCATCACCTGATTTAACTTCCTTTTGACTTCGTCAGTGTTTTGAGCGATTATTACAGCTGCGATGTTGTCTGCGTATCCCACAAAGTGCACATCCTCAGGCATCTCAATTCGAAGGATTTCATCGTAGCTTATATTCCAAAGTTTAGGTCCGAGTATTGATCCTTGGGCCGCACCTGCTGTTATTTGTTTAGTCTTACATCCTTCTCGCGTTTCGTATGTATAAGAGCACGCGATTGCTTAGATAGCTACAAATAATCTTCAGTAGATTATTCGGGATCTTGAATTTTACCTTTAGGGCTTCAATTGCGTCTTCCCAACTTTCGTCAGCATAGTCGAGGTCTTCCAGATGTTCCATACTAATAGGATTCCAGAGAATTCGTCTTCCTGGGTTTGGTATCAAGGGCGTTATTTATCACTTCATCAAGTACCATTAAAAATAACAGTGGCGAAAATATACAGTCGTGCTTAACTTCTGCTACTGGCTCGATTGGATCGAATAGAGCACCGTCATGCAGAACTTTACATCGGAATATGGAATACTGAACTTGTATGATGTGAGTTATCTTATCCGGAACTCCTTTACTCTGGAACGACTCCCATCTGCTTTGATGGCGCAGTCTGTCGGAAGTTTCCTTAAAGCCGATGAAGATAAAGTGAAGAGCTTGTTGCAGTTCGTTTACTTGCTCAGAAGAGAATCTTTTTTATAAAAATCAGGCTATAATACAGGGTGGCTGATGAAAGCCGCTACCAAAAAAAAATTGAATAACTTTTTTTCTTTTTAAGTTATCTGTTCCATTTTTGTTTTAATTTGCAGATTGATCTTTAAAATTTATTAAAATGGATAACTGGGACACGCAAACAAGAATTTGGATAGTCCGCCGCTATCATGCACTGGAGTCCGTAGTTTTGGTACAGAGAGAGTACAGGCGGATGTTTGGCGGCGATCCCCCGAGCAGATGGACCATAATGAGACTGGTGAATAATTTTGCTGAGCAAGGAACAGTAGCAAGAAGGCCTTATCATCGAAACCCACCAGTTCGGACGGAGGCAACGTTGGCTGCTGTAGCTGCAGCTATACAAAGCAATCCAAGGGTTTCAACAAGAAGCTTATCTGCTCAACTTGGTGTCAGCCGACAGTCTTTGCAAACAATAATGCACAAAGATTTAGACTTATTTCCCTACAAAATTCAAATGGTTAACAAACTGAATGCAGCAGACTTGCCGATTCGCTTGGAATTTTGCCAGAAGGTCCTGCAAATGGTGGAAGAAGACCAAAACATGTTAAACTGCCTTTTCATGTCTGATGAGGCCCATTTCGATTTAAACGGCAATGTGAACAAACAAAATTGTCGAATATGGAGTACTTCTAACCCACAGATACTCCACGAGACGGAATTGCATCCTCTTCGCGTGACAGTGTGGTGTGCGGTTTCTTCACGCTGTATTGTCGGGCCTTATTTTTTTGAAGAAAATTGTCACACCGTTACGGTTACTGGAGACCGTTATTTGAAAATGCTGAAAGAATTTTTCTATCCAGAACTACGCCGAAAGAGAATTCCTTTCAACTCTGTGTGGTTTCAACAAGATGGGGCAACGTCTCACATAGCCCAGACTGTTATGCCAGAGTTGCGACGAAAATTTCCCAATAAACTGATTTCAAGGAACTCCGAATTTGGTTGGCCCCCCAGGTCGCCTGACCTTACTGCACCTGACTTTTTCTTGTGGGGTTTATGTAAACAAGAAGTTTATAAAACAAAGTCAACAAATTTGGATGAACTAAAACAATCCATTCGGGCAACAATTGCGGCTATTCCTGTCGCAACTCTCAAAGCAGCAATGAACAACTTTTTACTAAGATGCCGCACTTGTGTCAACGAGCATGGGGGGCATTTAAATTCAATTATTTTTAAAACTAGTTAAGCTACATTTAATAAAATTTAATGACCTTCAACATGAAAAAAAAATAAATGAATTCCATACACTAAAAAAAAAGTTATTTGAGTTTCTTAATGTAGCAAAATTCATCAGCCACCCTGTATAATGTTTTTTTTACCTATTTTGAGTAAATAAAATAAATAAATAATTGGCGCGTACACCCTTTTTGGGTGTTTGGCCGAGCTCCTTCCTCCTATTTGTGGTGTGCGTCTTGATGTTGTTCCACAAATGGAGGGACCTACAGTTTCAAGCCGACTCCGAACGGCAGATAGTTTTTATGAGGCGCTTTTTCATGGCAGAAATACACTAGGAGGTTTGCTATTGCCTGCCGAGGGGTGACCGCTATTAGAAATTATATTGAATAATATTCCTCCAAATATGCAATACAAATTAGATTTTTTGTGCAAATATTAAGGGGACAGATACCTGTAAACGGCCATATTTCCCCTGATTTATTATTGAAATTATTTAAAATGAAGAAGTCAATATATTTTTTTTTCAAAATTGGCGCACAGTTTATTTATGCATTAAAATAATATAAATTATTTTTTTTTTATTTTAATCATTTGAAATGGCGGATGTACACTCAATGTACACTTTCAGGAAGGTCGCAGCGAGGCTTCTCAATCGGCTGAATACAAAAAACCAAACATTTATTCATGTCAGAATTTCTATATGAATTAAAAACAAAAAAATTCGCGGAATAAAATGCTTAAAATGCTTTGGGGCAAATTTTCCTACTATTTTTGCTTCGAAAAAATTATTTTTTCGAAAAATTTTCGAAAACTTGTAAATTCACATAGAAGTAGTAATATCATAAAAAAGGCGTGTGTAAAATTTCAGGGAGATCGGTTTATAGATTTTCGAGTTATCGTGTACGCCAATTCGAAAAATATAGTTTTGAGCAAAACGCGTTTAAAGTTTGAATACAACGTAACTATACCTCTCCCACCGCTCGAACGCAAAGGATAGAGTCGTCACGGTTGACGATCTCTAATATAAGAAATAGTTAAATTTATGTTCTAAAAATGTTTTGACATATTCTTAAAGGATTATATAACTTTATAAAATTTTTTATTTTGCAAAAAAGAAAAAGTGCGAAACATTTTTTTACTCAAAAATTTATTACTCAAAAACAACTCATTTTAGCTACTGGGCATTCAGCTCAATTGAAGTTTGAGATGTCCTCTTGATTTAGAAAAAGTTAAAAAAAATATATACTTTTTGAAATATTGAATTTCGAAAAATTTCGAATTTTTTTTTTGCAAAATAAAAAATTTTTAGCTACTTTTTTGTAATTGTTTCTACATGAAGTCGCTCGTGTAAGTAATGCCGGTTATTTTGAACCCAAAATCATTAAAATCGGTTCATTTTTGACTAAGTAATGAGCATTCAGAAAAAAAAAATTCTTATGTAATTAAAAAAAAATCGATTTTGAGCCGAAAAACAAAATTGCCGATAAATCTTGAAAAAAAATTTTTTTGGGCGAACAAAAAAATACGTGTCTCATTATTTTGACCAGAGAGCAGCAACATATTTTAGTTACATCGAAATCGAAGAACATGACCCGAATAGCCCGGTTGAATTGAAATGGAAAGCATCTATATTAACATTTTATGAAAGCAAAAAATTTGTTTTTCGAAAATTTTCAGGTATCTGTCCCCTTAAGCATAGGGAAACGCGTCAAAGCGTACATAGAGGCAAAGCAAACAAATAAGTAAATTAAAATATTGTAAACATGGACAATATCGTTGGTGCAATCGTGCGTGCTGCGTAACAGCCTCTAAATTGCTTTGAAAACTAAATTAAATCCCAATTTTTTTCTAACAGAGTTTTAACAGCAGTATCTGCGTTGACTTTTTTGTATATCACCAACACAATGCCAGTTTTTGCTGAACTCTGTCGTAAACAAATCCCCTGTTACGTCAGCAAAACAGCTGATTCCTGATGTACACATCGAACGGTTGGGTTTCCAAGATTCTGAAATGCATTATTATAAAATTATTGATTGGGTATTAAACAAATTGCCTTAAGAACTTTCGAAAACCTCAAATCATAGCCCCTAAACTTGAAATTTTAAAGCCGAAATCTTCATGTCTACCATAATTAGTCCGAGCTTTAATTTATGAAAGCATTAAAAAAGACTCGTTGCGCACATTTCATTTGACTTCGAAAATATTCATATCAAATTTAACGACATGGAATAAATCACAATATTTGAATTTTTGTTTTACATTTTTTCAGTTTATTTCTCATTCCTACCTACAAATAAATCAGTGTTCACAAAAATTTGTCCAAAATACTTGGCTCACTAGACATGGAAACGCGTCAATGTAATCGCAATACATTCCCAAAATCGCTAAACAAACCTGCGGCAAACAATAGACGAACTTCCATCTAAATTTCAGATAACTAACACTTTTCAGCGGCTGAAGTGCATTGTGTAAAACAATCACAAATGTCTCCCATGTAACTTCATTGCACCGCAGTCGGCAGAGCAATGCGACTGGCAAACACACAATCACACACCCCAGCCCATTTTATTCACTTCCATTTATGTACACCAATAAACACTCAGAGTGCATGCACACACACACAGGCAGGTTCACCAGAGCTCTTAACAGCCGAAGCAAGACAGTGTGCGAAATATAGATTAAATGATGTAAAAAATGTGCCGTTAACGGAACAGAAAACAAAAAAATAATAATAATGATAAGAGTGAACATTTGTATGTTTATAGGTGGTACAGTGATTTCTTTATCAAACTAAAAAAATGTGTTTATCGCGTCGCTTATTGGTATTGCTCATACCGCCGAGCTCTTAGGGGAGGGACGATGTGAATAGTGTTTTGAATAAACACTGCATTACAGTTGCTGGTGCGCTGCTGGTTACTTAAGTACTCGTATTGCGGTCGTGCCTATGGTGAATTCATTTAATAACTCCAGCGGTTTTCATTGTTTAAAAGCTTTTAGTGGTCGCTGTAGGATTTGCTATAGCAGTCACTCATTCATTGATTTAAAGAGACATTTGTTCGCTTATATGTATAAGCACATATGTATGTATGTGTACTTATTATGTGTACGCATGTGTGTGTATGCATGTAATACCTATTTGGGACAAACGTATACAAAAAAATTTGAATTTCAAAGCTAGTCTGCCACCTGCTAATTTGTGACGTAAATTTGTGTCTGGCACTTTTTACACCAACTTTCGTGTGACTATGCATGGCATGTCTTTTTTTTAAAGATATTTCACAAATTTTGCCATTTTCATTTCACAAGTACAAAGTGGCAAATATTTACATTTATTGTCACCGATTATCAGCACGTGTCCGAGAACCATTTCAAGTATTGGGCATCAATTGATTGTTTAGCTTTTAAGGAAATATTATGAAACGAAGTCAATTAATTAATGACCACAGCGCCAGTTATAAATAGAAAATAATTAAAAGCTGAACAAAAGCGTTTCAAGCTGGAGTTTTTCAATTTAGGTTGGGCTGCGTTCGCTGTCGCTCTCCATGCGGTTTAGATACTGGCGTGGCGGCTCAAGTACAATTGACGTCCAGCAGCGCCAAGAATGAGCGAAAAGAAAAAGTATTTCTAGAAGGAATAACAATAGAAATAAATATAAAAAAATTGATAGATTATTTATTAGTACTTAAGCTTTATAAAAAAAATTATTTTAATTTTTCTTTACAAAAATTAGTATATATAAAAAAAATCAAAAAAATCATCAAAGTTTTTGCCGTCCTGAAAGTAGCCGAATGGATAATCGAGAGGAGATGGAGCGGGAAACGGATTGGAGTTTTCAGTGACAGTCAGGCCCTGGAGAACGCGAAACAAACCTCAAAGATAGTTCAAGAATATTAGAAGAAGCTTAATTCTGTCGCAAGACAAAACAGGCTTGTACTTACTATATGGTTTCCAGGGCACTCCGGTGCTCAAGGAAACGATGAATTGGCCAACCGTAGATCAGCGGTTCCCCCACAAGGGCCGGAACCAATAATCGGAATCAATTCCGCAGGAATCATAAATTGGATCAGCGCTTATGTAGGCAATCTACATAAAGAGCGATGGTCCGGTCTAGAACGCTGCAGAACTGCAAAGTGTTTTGTGACAAGTCCGAACAGAAAACTGTCAAACTTTCTACTAAAATTTGGAAGGTAAGACGTTCGGTTGATGGTCTACATTATTACAGGACACAACCCATGGGGACAGCATATGACCACCATTGGAATCATTGAGGACCCAATGTGCTTGTCTTGCTTGGAGGAGGCGGATAGCACTGAGCACTTGACACTTTCTCTGTGAGTGTTCTGCCTTTGCTAGAGCACAGCTACGAGTTTTGGGTTCCGATGTCGTGCGAATGAGTAATATTCGTTCTCTAAAACTGGAGGATATTTACAGATTTGCCAAAAAATCTGGAAAATACTCACCGGACTAACTATCTCCCTCTCTGTCTCTGTCTCTATTCTTTACTATCTCTTTCTCTGATACTTTTCTCCTTTCCCTCTTGACTAATATATATATCCTTTTTCCAGAGATCTAAATACAATGGGATTTTTGGCTATTTTAGGAGCCACCAAATCTCTTGGTGCTCCTTGGCTCGATCGTTTCAAATTTCAAATTTATTTTTCACCTATTTTAATGACAATTTGTGTATATACACTTGCTCGCATAACTCTGCGTACACTTAGAAAAAGAACAAAACTTTGATGTTTAGTAGTCGATTATTTTAAATATAAGGCACCTGAGACTATGCTTTTTTTTATATGATTCTTTGCTTATATCTTAACATATTTATGCTTTCTTTATATTAAAAAAACAAACTTAATAGGAAAAAAATTCATACAAAAAAAAAATATATATATATGTATATGACTCCTCAAAAGTCTGCGTGCACTTCAATTATTCTGCGTACAATGCCGGAATTTCTTGTTTTCAATACTTTGTTGGATTTCCATTTCGTTTTAAAACCTCTGCCAGACATCTAGTCATTGAATCAACCAAATTTTTAGTGTCCTCGGCAGTTATTTTGCTCCACTACTCCATGATGACCTCTTTCAACATGTTTTTAGAGCTCATGTTGTGCTGACGAAACCTACGCTCGAGTAAATCCCCAAGGCCATGGAGAAGGGGGGAATTAAACTTTTACACAGATGGCTCCAAGCTAGACGATAAGGTTGGCTACGGAGTTTTCTCGAAGGAATTAGGACTGGAACTATCCGTTCGACTACCAGACTACTGCAGCGTCTATCAGGCAGAGGTACTAGCTATAAAAGAAGTGGCTACATACCTAAATACGCACGCCGTAACAAAAACGATTGTAAACATATTCTCGGATAGCCAGGCGGCCATCAAATCAATGAATGCGGCTTTACTAAGATCGAAGGTTGCACAGGAATGCCGGGCAGCCCTAAATGACATTAGTGACGTATTCAAGGTCAGCCTTATTTGGGTTCCGGGACATAGAGATATTGAGGGAAACTGTAAAGCAGATGAGCTAGCCAGAAAGGGTACTGCTCTCCAACTGCTGAGTGATAAAAGTACCATCGGAATACCCATGGCCACGAGTAAACTAATGATAAAAAACCACTTCATCCAAGAGGCCAATAGGTCATGGAGAAATGAGGATACGTGTCTAACAGCTAGGCTACTATGGCCGCAAATAAACAAGAAAAGAACAAAGGAATTGCTTAGTCTCTCAAGAGACAATATCTCGAAGGTCGTGGCTTGTCTAACCGGTCACTGGCTATTTGGCAGGCATTCCTCGAGACTAGGAGTTTTCTCCCATGAATATTGCAGAAGTTGTAGAGATGAGGAAGAGGAAGAAACAGTTGAGCACTTCCTTTGCAATTGTCCAGCCCTAGCTAAAATCAGAGCAGGTTGTCTACGTAAATACTTTTTTAATTCTCTTACAGAACTGTCTGGCGTGGGGTTGGCATCAATACTACGCTTCATAAGAGCCACGAAATGGTTCCACGAAGGAAGATAAATGAGGTTCCCGTGTAGCACAGTGGTATCACAACGGACCTGTAAGGTCTAAGTGAGTTGGTCGTGCAGACCGACTACCACCATAACCTAACCTAACCTAAATCCCATAGGTGCTCAATAGGATTTAGGTCTGGAGACTGGGGAGGGGATCTGAGCGGGTTTTTTACGTTGTAAAGCAGCCAGAGCTTTACATTATGGGCGGTATGCTTCGGATCATTGTCCTGTTGGAAACAAAAGTTGTGTTGGAGCTGAAGTTTCTGAGCACTCTGCAGTAAGTTTTCATTTAATATGTTGATATAATCTTTGTGGTCCATTGTCGACTCTATAAACGTGAGATTTCCAACACCGTTGGCCGCCATACATCCCCACAACATAATACCACCACCTCCATGTTTTAAATCTGGTATTTCCCCATGTGCGTCTAACGGTTTCTTCAGAAACAGATTTGGAGAAACGTTCTTCAATTTCGAGGCGTCCTTGGTGAGCAGTAATCCTTGGATTTAGAGGCACCAGTTGGACAATTCGTTTTTTCTCCCGTTACTTACCACATAACTTGATTTTTTGTGTGTGTTTTAATTGTAAACGGAAAATAGAAATTAATAATGAAACACCCGTTATATATAAATACGTTTGTACAGATATAAGAACAATTGAGCCATTGAACATCCGTACATGCTTTCAACTTGATCGATTGACGCCGCATATTCGTACACGCCCAATTCTACAAGCTTCATGCAGAGGCGACGATGAAAAAATGCAGTCAGACTGCTTTGCCATAGAGCTCATGTTTTATGTTAACATTTGTATATACATTTATGTACTTAAAATCATATTACATGAATTCTATAAAAATACACATAAACACAACCACGCATACATATGCATGTACACTTGTAAATGAATACATATGCATCGACCCTGCAGGAAAATCTTGAACTATGCAAACTAGCTCTGATTCAGCTTACAACCGTTGACAAATATTTTAGAACCATATCCAGTTGTCTTCATGTGAGACTTTTTTCAATAAAATCACTTAAATGTTTTCAATCTGCATCAGGCTTTTGATCTAAGAAAACACAACTTTGTGAACTCATGCACAAAAGTGGTATTAACTTCTTCCGAAATTCTTTTGAAAAAAGTACTTAAGAACGAAATAATAGCAAAAATCATAAAAAATGCAGGCAAAAGTATTTGTTGGAAGTCCTTTTTTGCTTTATTGCAGCTGCACAGCGCCTCTGCATCGACGTTATTAAATCTCTACAACGTTCAACAGGAATGGATTCACAAGCTGCCTTGACCTTCTCAAATAATTTATCTAAAATTTGTGATATTCTACACGCTGAATGAGTTTTTTACGTCGTACGAAAGATGTTCGATTAGATTTAAGTCCGCGCTCGACGATTCCCAATCCAGAACAGTGATCAAATTCTCTTCGAAAAACTTGTTTGCCACACGCCAAATGTGCTGCGGATCATTGCCTTGTTGCAATTTTCAAATCAGCGGTAAATTACCTTTCGCATTAGGTTGCATTTCATTTTGAAGTACCTGAACGTACTTGAGCGCATCCATACTACAGGGTTCGGCACTCGAAGTGTAACCAATTAAAAATGCCATAAATTTAGTTTGGAAAATTACTTTAATTCAATTCGAAGTAAAAAATGTGTGAAAATAATACAAAATTAAGAATCAATTCACTTTTGCTCGATATGACCACCTTCTGCCTTAACTATGACCTTGAGACGGTCCAGAAACGAATCACAAGCTGCCCGAATGTGACTTCCAGGTATTTTTGCCCATTCGCAGACAATGACTTTTTTCAGCGCCTCGAGACTGGGGAATCTTTTAGTTCGGGCCTTGCTCTTCAAAATGGCCCAAAAAGAATAATCCATCGGATTCGCATCTGGTGAATTTGAGAGCAATTGTGTGGACGTTATGAAGTTCGGAGCGCTGTTTTTTAGTCATTATTGGTTCACTCGAGCTTTGCGAGGCGGTGCCGAGTCCTGTTGAAACGCCCATGGTCTGCCACCGAATTGTTTGT
>JAYXIM010031225.1:0-15268 GCA_037575425.1 Anastrepha fraterculus | reverse complement strand
ATACATATGTATATACGTACTTAATTTGTTTAACGTTTCATTTGAATTTGCCATGCCAAACTTTCCTCGCCTACAAAAAAATCCAAATACTCAAGCTTTGGCTTCGGCACCTTAAAACGACAGAGCGCATGAAAAATGCTCAAATGATATAAATTGAGATTTTTAACTGCAAAGTGATGGGTGATGGTACTGAATAGATATATGTAGTTCTTAAGATTAATTAGCTGGTGTACAGACTGTCCAGCCATGCTGTGTAAATCATTTTAGACGATTTAAAAAACTGATGTTAAGGCAAACGAAATGATCATTTTTAATAATTTGCATAATTCAGTCTCCTCACCGAAATCTCTACGAACACAACAAAAATCGGTATAAGAAAATGCAACAAATGCTCCGGCTGTGTTGAGGTCAAAAGTAAGCTTAGTAGTCGAGGGAAAAGTAAAGAGAAAGCACAAAACTCGAGTTAACTGGTTAGCAGCTGTAACCGAATCGCATGGAGTACAGAGGTTCGAGAGATCGATATAAATGAAGAGAGTCCGAAAAACTTATTTGAGCACACTTGAGAAACTCCAACTTTACCAGAAAGTTCAACTCAACTAACTTGAGAATTTTTCAACAAAATCTTCATTTGGGGGCGGGCATAAATTGTAGAAGAAGTATCCCTTTAGTCAGTAATGGTGGTAAGTACCTGCAAATATTGACGCTTTCGAATTCAACGTCAATCCTATTGGACTTGGTTTTTCTTCCATCCATCAAATTACCAAAGCGCGGCGCTTGCTTTACCTGACGCTTAGGTATTTTCGTTGGATTTACAACAACCAAATATACGTAAAACTGTGAAGTAACGAAGGGACGAGTTCAGTGTGAATACCTCTACTGTATTTGTAAATATCTGTTGTTTGCTCTATCAAAAGTGAAGGCTATCAGTCGAAGTCTTTATTTGCTTTCACTTATATTAACATGTGCATATGTATGTATATGTCTATATGTAGTTAATGCAATGCTATATTTAATATTGGTATTCTTTAAAGATATTCTCAAAGGAAGTGTTTATTGATGTTTTATACAGGGTTGCCCATCAGCTAGCTTCCTTTCAACAATGCAATACAAAGTACCGTTAATTACTGACAAGTGGTTTTTGCTTAAAACCTTTGCAAAGCTTTTGTTTAATCATGAAGAAAACACCTGTGATCCAAATAATGGAAGCGCGACATATTAAAAATTTTAACGGAAGCGCGACAATAACAAAGTTAAAAACGGACCAAAAAACCGAAATGATTGCATTTGTTAAAATGAGTTATCGCACTTAGTGCACAAAATAGCGATATTTGCTCGACTTGTGTAGCAGTACAGCATTTGGCTAAAACAAAAGTCCTGAAAAAAGAGTTGCTTATAATTCCTCTTTGAAATGCCATCTACATTTTCAAAGATGAATGGGCTTACAGTACCGTCACCGCAAAAATCGAACCAATGGTCGCACATACAAATGTATTGCGTCTCGAAAATTGCGCATGGATTTTTCGAGCTTCAAATTCGCCAACTTTGCTTCTGAACGAAGCCGCCGAGACTAAAAAAATTTGATTTTGCTACGAAGTACTAACAGAAAAACGATATGGTAGCTCGATTGTCTTCAACTTCTGAGCTAATTGAAACTAATGCACTTAACTTGGGTACTTATTTCTCATTAACAGAATTCTCAGCAGGTTAGTCGGCTAATGGCATTCTATTGAACAATGGCCTTCTATTCTTTCTAAGATTCTAAATGCAAAATCGCCACAAATGCGAGTACAAGAAAAGCTCGACTGATGTTCCACCCTTTACTTTGAAAAGCTGGAGAAACATGTTACATAAACCAAATTTGATAAGACTTAACAAGTGAAGCGTTGAGTGGTGAACAACTCATTGTTCAAGAATACGAACAACTGTATTTATTATATGTAGAACAAGTACTCCTCGCCTTACATTAGGGTGCATCATTCTCCATACAAAAAAAAATTCAGTAGGGTTTTTCCATCGGAATTATAAAATCTATTATCTATTATCTATATGATTTGAAAGTAACTTCAATTTCATTGATAAACTTTTTAAACATTTTTATGCAGAACTTTTATGCATACAATTTTCTATCATCGGAGCTCTTTTTTAGACATATAATATTTTCAAATCGGTTCAACTCACGTTTTCGAAATATTTTGGCTGAATTTTAAAATGTAATAAATTTTATTATTTCAGTACATGGAAAGCCCATAAGGTACCCTACCATACATATGTATGTACATACTTATATGCACCTATGGGTATGCAGGTAGGGAAAATTGTTAATTGCCCATGAAAGGGACTAGCGATTTAGTATCCATTTCATCACAGTCGATCTTTAAACCTAGGTGATCGTTGCCGATACATTGTGATACCACAGTAACAGTTTTTCTGCTACTCCTCTTAAACCATCTCGCTTAAAGTGCAAACCCATCTGGCGGGCACTTATATCCCAAGGCCGTCAGTATCATTTAAGAACAATGAGCCAAAGTATCTAAACCTAATGACATGCCACGTCGGACAGTAACAGAGATGGTGTCTGCCAGACTCTTGCTCCCCCTAATTGTTGCAGCTTCTGCAATAGTCAAAATTAGGTACGTTCAATCTTTGAGCATACCGACCTGGGAGACAGTGGTCTGTGAAGCAACTAACATAGGGACGTTATTCCTTGAGCGATTAAATAGCTCCTTTGAGCACCTGACGTCTTATTTTGGCGAAAAAATTTCTATAACATTACATGCCAGACTATTAATCCATCTCGTGATAGCTGCAGGGGCAATACCGCTTGTACCACGCATTTTGTAGGGTGGGAAAGGTACGTCTACAATATCTATACTAAGAGGGAGGCGAGAGGCAGAGCCCTCTCTCGCTGATTTGCTGCCCTAAATTCCCTGGTATATCAATATACCCTGACACCCAAATCAAATGGCCATCTCATCAAAAGAGATGCATGAATTAGTGACACCCCGACTAAGGGGTTTAATCGCCGCTTGACTGGCGGAGTAAATATAGACTTTTCAAAAGGTAGTCTCATTGTTGCTTAACCAGACAGCTGCCGAATAATTAATATCAACCTGAAATACGCTACAGTGATTAGGAAGACGAGCCGAAACTTAAAAAAATTGTTCTACAAATGAAATTTGATGAAATTTTGCAAAATATATACAAAGTTTGAAACTTTGCGTTATATAATATGTATGGTTTCTGTTTACCATACGAACTATATTTTTTCCTAAAAAAAGTGTTGTATTTATAAATTTGCAACAGGGTGTGTATAAGAAGAAATCGTAGGATATAAATAAATAGGGGTTAGCGCAAGTATAGTGTGGCGCAAAATTAATCACCCTATCGGAAGATTTATAATTTTTCCAAATAGCGTCCATCATATTTGACACTTGTGAACTAGACAGCTGCAGTAAACAAACAGACAAGCAGTGGAGTGCGTAAAGGTCACAATAAAGGGTTCAAAAACAAAATTGGTTGCGCCAACTTCTATATGTTTTCAATTTGAGCGAAATTGGGCCATAAATACGATTTTTAGAGATATCTCGATCACAGCGTCACCTCTCGGAAAATCCTACCATTTTCAGATGGCGGCGTTAATCGACATTGCCGACACAGTTAATTCTATTGGGTTGGCAACTAAATACTTCCGGACTTTTTTAGAAAATAAAGTACAATTTTTTCACGGAACTAAATAACTTTATTCTGTAATGTACTGCCCATTTTAATCAATGACCTGCGTGCGTTATATATTGCTTGCAGATCTACCGAAAGGAAGTTTAGTGTCGCATATAATGCTTTCGATGGTGTGGTTGACATGGCGCCGGTTATCAGAACAGATGCTAGTCTTTGAACCTTGTCAAGTTTTTTGATGTTCACACCCTTCTGAAGGGCATCCATATTACAATACCATAGTAGAGAATTGGCCTATCCACTGCTGTGTAGAGCCAATGTATCATTCTGGGCTCTAATCCACATTTCTTCCCCAGCCTTCCGCAGGAGTACATTGCGGTCATAGCTTTGCGTGCTCTGTCTGCGACTGTGAGCCCCCAATTTAGCTTCCTATCTTGTACCAGTCCTAGATATTTTGCTCTTTCTGTTACTCTAAGTGGTTGCCCTCCTAGGAATATTTGTTGAAGAGCAGGTGTTTTGTGTTTCCTACTAAGCAGTATCAGATCCGTTTTTTTTGGATTTTCTTCTAGTCCTCGACCTTTACACCAAAGGGATAATCTGTTGAGAGATCTTTGTTGGAGATCACATAATGTTGGAAGGTGATGACTCCCCGAGATTGCCATTACAATATCATCGGCATATGACAATATTTTACCTCCCATTTTTTCAAGTTCTTGTAGAAGATTATTGACAGTTAGGTTCCACAGAAGTGGAGATATTACCCCACCTTGGGGTGTACGCCTGATCGGAAATTTTTTAATGGATGCGTCACCCAAATTTGCGCTTATCGTCCAGTTAGCATTCGTTCTATAAACGAGACTAGTGCACTGCTTACTCCCATTTCCGTTAGCGAAGTGGTAATTGCTTCCGGATATATATTATTGAACGCACCCTCGATGTCTAGAAAGGCAGCGAGGGTATATTCTTTGTAGTGAAGTGATTTCTCGACTGTGTGAACTAGCTCCTGGAGCCCTGTTTCCACTGAGCTGCCTTTGCTGTATGCATGTTGGGAAGGTGATAGTTTGCCGCTAATCCTTCCTTTGATATACACATCTAGCAACCGCTCTAAAGATTTTAACAAAAAGGATGATAGGCTATTTGGCCTGAAGTCCTTCGGTTTCGTATATGTGGTTTTCCCTCCTTTGGGAATGAATACCACTTTTACTTCTGCCCATTTCTTGGGGATATAGTTAAGACGTATCGCTGCCTCAATACTTAAGGCGAGTGTAGGTGCAATTATACTCTTTGGTGTGTTGCAAATCAGCGGGGATGATTCCATTAGGTCCCGGTGATTTGTAAGGTTTGAAGCTGCCAATGGCAAATTTTATGTTATCCTCCGTTATAAAATCTATTGGGGGATTCTCGTAGTGAACTATAGGGTGGGTTCTACTAACTTCGTTGCAGAGACAGCCTGGAAACTGCGTCTGCATTAGTAATTCTAGTGTTTCTTCACTGCATGAGGTAGCTAGGGTGTGACAATGGCAGGTTTGACAATGGGAACATTTTTTTTTGAAAAATAACAAAATGGCGAACTTTTGAAAAAAGGTATGTTTTCGGGAATTGAAAGGGATGGGAAAAGCCCAAAAATACTAGTTCTCCGGTAAATACGGTCAGCTGAATTGCGCTTACATACATTAACACACACTTACATAAATTTGTTTTGCTTGAGTACGCGCAAGAATTTATTTTTTTTATTGACTTTATGACTAATAACATTCGCTGGCCGATAGGGTTATTCCATATGTGACGCTCACTGTTGTTGTTACACAATAATTTTTGATATAAGTTGAAGCTTGTATACACACTTATGGTACATATGAGTGTACATATGTATATACAGTGTACTCTCTCTTCAGCGGACACCTAAGGGACTGAAAAATTTGGACTGATCTTTAATATTTAATCAGTTTTATTTCCAAAACCAGAACATACATAAATATGTGACAAAATAAACAGAATTTGTAAACAAACGACAAATGTAAAACAAATTTTGTTTTGCAAGGTATTCAAATTCATTTTAAAAAGTCAGAAATTTTAGTTTCGCGAGTTTTTCCTTTAATTTCAATACCTTGATCAAGCCGATTAAAAAGAAATTCGAACTAACATAAAAAAACGGCGCGATACGGGTCCTTTAATTTCGCTTCTATTTTCACTCGCCACTCTCAGAATGGACCTAATTTTTGCTAACCTGAATTTGTTCCACAGTGTAATACGTTTGCTTAATTTTTGGTCGAATTTAGCCTTGGAAACCATGTCTTTGGTGATATTAAGGTGGTTCCTTCTTTGTTTGAAATTGAGACTAACTTTGCAGCAACACGACGCAAACCCAAATCATTAACAGCAATGCCCTGAATGGAGCAGTTCAAGTTCTCTGCCAGCTCTCTGTTGGCTAATTTGCGATTATTGATAAACTTTTCTTTCACTTTATTGATGTTTTCATTAGTTTTCGATGTCGACGGACGGAACTCAAATCTATTGACTTGGAGTGTCACCTGGCCGTTGGTGAAATGATTGAAGTGCCAGTCTGGCACTCCTCAAGTAGCACTACCTGGCCGTTGTTCCGGGAACTTTTTGCTCAAGGTGTTACATTCGATTACTTGTAAAAGATTACTCATTTTTTTGTATACTATATATAAATGCATGTATATGCTTATCTGCATGCTCCACATTGATATAATATTTATATGTACATATGTATATGTAGGTCAAGTTATATTCACATATCAAATTTTTGCCAAACATTTAGAGTCTTAATACTTTGATTTGAAGTATAATCAGTATTTTGAGAATTTGAGCCATTGAGGTCGCAACCTGGCAACATAAATGAGCACAAATTGTAATTTAAAAATTTAAAAAACCATGCAGGTATTGAATTGCATGAATCATTTGAGTTTCTAATGTTCGCAAAATTCGCAAAATATTTCATTCATGTTAATACACTTTTAAAAGTAGACCAATTCCACATTTCACGCAAATATGAAGATAGTACATATTGCAATGCAGGCCAAATAAAGAATTCAACTCTCAAACTGGTTTTGGTAGTTCCAAAGGCGTGCTAAAAAACTCGGGTTAAGGGGTCCCGGCGGCCTAGAGCTCGAAAATTTAGGGTATTTTCAAGAATTTTTCTTTACAATAAGAAAAATTAAGAATGTTATTTGAATTTTTTAGGCTTTTTATTTATGTAAAATAAGTTTATTTTACATACAAAACACAAAAAAAAATTGTTTAATTTTAATAATTTAAAAAATGGCGCTGAAGTTGACCCTCCGTAAAAATTGGACCTGTACGGTGTTGTCTATTTTGGCTTTTCTATTTATCTGAAACACAAAAAACAAAAAAAAATGTTAATATTGAAATTTCAGTCGATTTGCATAGTTTTTTTTTTGGCCGAAAAAAGTAGTTTTGAGATAATTGAGTTTAAAGTTTTGAGAGTGGATAATGCGACTATTGGTGCCACTGCGTGACGAATCTGACTCTACCTGCTAAAACGGCTGTAGAATATATAATATAGTATTTGGATTATCATTCGCCCAAATGCGGCATTTCTGTTTATTGACGAATCCACTGAGGTGAAAATGTGCCTCACGATGTGCGCGATATGCATTTTGATTTGAACGCCCGTTTTCATAATAAGCCTGAATAACTTTAACGCGTTGCTCGATTGTGTATCTTTCCATAGTTCAAATTGAGTTAGGCTGAAATTGAAAAATGTCAAATGAAATGCAGAAAAAAACTTGACGTTTAGATGTGGTTCACATTCAACATCCACCCTTTATTAACTTAAACAATAAACGAAAGAAGTGGTCGGACTCGCGTGGTTCGAACCAGTGCAGCCGTTCGAGAAACATTTCGCAGAAATCCCCTTAGAAAGCAGAAAATCATGTCCACTCATGTGAAAGTATCGACCAGATCCATGCCAATACTATACAATACTATATAATCTCCACATGAAAGTCATCCGTCGCTCAACTGGTCATCTTTTGACAATGCTATAGCTGAATTAAGTATTACGAGAAGGGTATAACGCAAATTAAGTTCTAGAGCGCTTTAACTAAAACACTATTTTTAGAATGGAGTTGCTACTTGTTTTTCAATCAGAAATTATTGGAATTGCTTTATAATCTATACTAATATTATAAAGAGGAAAACTTTGTTTGTTTGTAATGAATAGGCTCAAAAACTACTGGACCGATTTTAAAAATTCTTTCACCATTCGAAAGCTACATCATCCAAGAGTAACATGGATTATATTTTATTTTGGAAATAGGGCTCGAGATATAGGTCAAAACGTGGACCCGGGTAACCTTCGGATGTGTATGTACAATATGGGTATCAAATGGAAGCTGTTGGTGAATGCTTTAGTTCAGAGTATTTTTCATGCCACTCCGTGACTAGGGTCTCGAGATAGAGACCAAAACGTGGATCCGACGTGTCTTTGAACCGAATTAAACCAAACTTACACACATTGTTAAGTAGGTATTGAAGATGATTTCCGTATAGTTTGAATACCTATTGGTAGATAGGGTCTCGAGATATAGGTCAAAACGTGGACCCGGGTAACCTTCGGACGTGTATGTACAATATGGGTATCAAATGAAAGCTGTTGATAAGTGCTTTAATACGGGGTAATTTTCATACCTATTGATGACTAGGGTCTCAAAATATATGCCAAAACGTGGACCCGTTGTAGTCTTTGCACCGAATTAAACCAAACTTACGCACATTGTTAAATAGGTATTGAAAATGGGTTTCGTAAAGTTTGGTTGTAATTCGGAGCACTGGCAACGGGTACAGCGTTCTTTTGAACCAGCCATAATGTCGCTTACTTTTTTAACGCTTGGGGCGGAACTGAACTGTCAAATTGACAGTGTGAGTTACAATGTGTCAATATTTCTTTCTGATTTGGATGCCATAAGGAAAAAACGTAAGTGCAACATGTAAAAATTGTTTGTGAATTTTTTTGGAGTGGATTTTGGAACAGTGAATAATTTCTTACGAAATTTGAGAATTTAATGTGAAATCCGAATGAAATTATATGTTCGTGGAAAAAAATTTTGTTTTCGTTTTTTTTTTTTGAAAAATATAAATGGATAATGGTTAAAAAAGCTCCAATGTTTAATAAAACATATAAATTGAAACGAAAAATTCATGGATGATCAGGAAAAAAGACGATTGTTTCTTAGTTATTCATATGCGTTGATTTGAAATTTAAAAATAATCTTTTTTTTTCCTGATTTTCAATTTATATTTTATATATACTCAAAAACAAATAGAAAAACAAAAAATATTGTTTATGCCAAAGCGCTTGAATAAAGAATAAAGAAATAAATAATATGAAAATCATATATTTTCTGTTCTAAACCATATCTATTCTATTTTAGTGTGCCCAGCGAAGGGGGACGGGTTTGCTAGTATAATATAAAATATGTATGTACATTACAATGAAAATCAGTCAATTAAAAACGGAGATTGTTTGCTTTTCCATCTCAAGAATTTAATGTTGCTAAGTGTTTTATAAGTTTTAAGGGGTTAGGAGTAGTCAGAGGTCCGAAAAAATGATGATTTTCAATAATTTTTTTTTGCTAGTCAATTGCTTTATTTTACAAAAATAAAAACATAACATTAATACATCATGTTTCGACTTGATATTAGCGAAACTTCAAAAAAAAAAATTTTTAATTGTAAAAGTTATTGCTTTTTGTGTGGAGCCCGTTTCTCCAGAAGTCCCTTGCGGTGATCATCATCAGTCCTTGAAGATTCAGCTAAAATCAATCGGACAAGAGAAATTAGTTTTATTAATAGGTAATCTTGTGCCTGATCAATTTTTTTTTCCAAAATTAACAATATGGCGGCCTCAGGAAATATTTATCAGATTTTTGAGAAAAAAACAGACAATTAATTGTTCAAAAAAAAATCGAAATTTTGAAAAAAAAAATCCTTGGATCAGGAACGCATTTTTTATGATTTTCAAAACCAGTATCAATTTTATTGAAATCCAATAAGCGGTTTTTAAGTTACAGTGATCACTAATTAAAAAAAAAGCATAGTTCTGAGAAAAACGCATTTAAATTTTTGCTATCTGTTCTGGAGCGTCCGAGCGTCGTTTGTTAATTGTTGAATAGATCGAAAAGTATTTGTCGGATTCACTTCAAATTTTCACATAATATTTTTAAGATATTATCCTTTAAGAAAATGCAAAAAAAAACTAATTTTTTGAAAATTCCCTTAAACACATTAGCCCCTAGTCATAGTTCAACGTTGAGACACATTTTAGTCAGAACACACTTTAGTTATGGCCGAATTTTAACTCTAAATTAAATTTATAAATTTCTTTTTTTCTACCCGCTGTGTTTGGGCTTTGCTCGCTTGACGATCAATTTGCTTCTGATAGCAACAGCAAAGTTATCCAGAAAGATTCGCCACTAGCGAATTTGATTATACCTCATAAAACTGGCTATATTCAATGCTGCCAACTCTCTTTTCTGATATTAAGGTGTTATATACCTTGTGAGCCCGAAAAATGGACGATTGTCATAATTTTTTTAAAATATGTTTTAGAACTTTTATTCTAATGAGGCATATATCATACTGAAGGATAACTCTCGAAGAATACATTTTGGTGTTTTTATTTAAAAAAAATATTATTATTTATTGTTGATATCGCCCCTCCCCCAATCGCCGTTTTTTAGAAGAGGTTTGCGGTGATCACGGTAGCGCATGAGCAGCTCAACTTAAATCAAAAAAATTAAATGATTTACAATAATCAATGTTTTTTAGTGAAGCTGAACGTTTTATTTACCAAAAAAAAATTTTCTCAATATGAAAACCGCTTTTCACCAAAAACACGATTTTTGAGGGGTTGAAAAATTAAAAAAAAAATTTATTCCAGCGAACTATGCAAATATTTATAAAAAGTGAACCGTTCAGATTCTCGAGGTTGTAACTTCGAATAATTAAAAAACAAGTTTATGCAAATCGGTCAAATAGTTTTTGATAAATAAGGATCACCGCGACGGTAGTTTTCAAAAAACACGACTTCGAGATAATCGCGTCTAAAGTTTTGCGTGCACTTCATTTATGGATAAGGTCGCGTGCTTCCACGGTCTGTAACTTTCGTTCTGGTGTTCCGATCTTTATGATTTTTTGAGTTTATATTTTTAAGATGATGTACTTTTGAAATATGCCATAAAAGAATTTTCGATTTTTTAGTCCAACACAAGGTATAGGTATAACCCCTTTAGCAACTTTCATTACTAGGCCTCTTCTATTCGCCACTTCTCTGCTCGCTATCTCTCTTCTCAACTAACTTGACGAAATATGTGCGTGTGAAAGCAACAACAAAGTTATGTAGTAAGCTTCGCCGCTAGTATACTTCATAAAACTAGCCGCCAACTCACTTTTCTGATATTAGGCAAATTTCATTACTAATACTCATTGAGTGCTTCCAAATAAATGTGATTTTTGATAGCTCTTTCCCAGCGCTGCCAATTTATGTTTGTTTATACCAGTTGCTTCATCTATTCGCCACTCGCTAACGCATGGCGAAAACGAAACCGCAAAGATTTTTATATATTTTTCACTGTTATATTCATATACATATAACCATTTACAACAACAAATGCACATTAGAAAATATGCGGTAATTCACCTCCATTGTCCTAAATATTATTTCAATTACGTATTGAAAATTCTGTTTGCAAGTGCAGATTTGGATTTCGTTCGATATAATTGATCGTAATGCGAGTTGCCACGACTCGGCAAATCAGCAAATTAAGAGGTGCAGCAGAAATCAGAAATTGCAATGAAGCAGGAAATGTGTATAACTGTATGTATGTATGCAAGTGCATTTAATGAAGCAAATATTCGTACTCGTTTAGCCCTTTTTAATTTATTTGACCGAGCCTAGCGTGCTTGTTGCTGATTTCTGCTCTTGTTCTTGCCAACATGTGCATGTATGTACATACATACTCAAATGTATGTATGTATGTATATGTACATATTTATATTAATTTGTTTGTTTACTGGCCTGTGGATGACTTTTGTTGATAAACAAAATTTGCTGATTTTACAAGTCGAATGAACTCTAGTTGCGAGCAGCGCAGTCATACTAGCATAATTCGTAACTATATATGTATGTATGTATGTGTATGTACATACATACAAATATGAGAGTGTATAGAGAATTAGGGATGCTAGCTTTGCTAGCTACGTCAGATTTTCATTAACCACTTGAGGCTCGGATTTTTTTTTTTCACAAAAATGTAACCAAAAATTTCAGGTTTTTTTATTTTGTTTTTAAAGAGCTTATATGGTTTAAAAATAAAAAAAATAATTAAAAATTAAACAAAAAATAGTTTTATTATTTTAATATTGCGTATATAAAATATAAATAATATAAGTAAGAAAAATTAATAAGTTGATTTTGTATAGCATATATAAAAACATGGCTCCAAACATAAACCAACTTCATCATTTTTGCGTTATAAAATATAAAAAATAAACCATAGGCAGAAGCCTATACAAATGACAAGTAACACAAACATATCGAAACTTGCGAGCAGCACTCGGGTTGGTGCGTTAGAGCGCTATTCGCCACCGCGCACGAGCGCTATTCGTTCAAAATCATTAAGCGGTCAAAGCAGTAAAATTACAATTTTTCGGCGAACAAGTTCAGATATTTTCAATGCGAACGAGAGATTTCTCTATTCTTTTATCTTCCCTCTAATTGTCAAATAGGTGCGAATGCTCAGTGAGTCCATGTCTAATTATCAGAATTTGCTCTGGTTTTATTTCAACCACGAAGTAGATTGCTAAACGATAACGATTTCCACTTATATACCTTTCAACTTCGTTCTTCTTGTAAGTAATAACGTAAAACAATTAGTTGAACTCTCTTCCTATGAAAAAAATCTATAATATATTACTTCTGAGGAAAAAACATAAAACAATTTTGTTTCTTAAAGTTAGATATAGCCTCTTACTCCATGAGGTGGTGCGCTTTTCGCATTGCGACCAATCATATATGTAGGTTGGTGAGGGCTGAGGCTTCGCTGTGAACATGATGAGATAGCCTATTCATATAAGATAGGGCATTTTTTTTCTAATTACAGCAGCCGAGATCGGGTTCAAAGTCGCTGATGCGTTCATACCAAGTCGCGATGGTAGCGCATCGCAAGACTTTGTTTTGGAACCTTTGGATTTGAAGGATGTTGCTGGAGCTTGAGCATCCCTTGAGTTGGATCCCATACGAAGGGTTTTCCAATAACAGGTGTTATTTTGAATAGAATTGAATAATTTATGGCCGGAGTTGGATGGTATCGATTTGGACAACGTTTTATTTTACGTGCCACACAAGCAACGAAACCATTGATTTTTTACGGTAAAAGTTCCCGGACCGTGGTATCTCCGAAGAGGTGATCACAACTGGCCACCGCGATCTTGTGATTTAACACCTTGTGACTTTTTTCTTTGGGGCGACGTGAAGGAAGGTCTACACCAATAGCCCAGGGTCGATTCAAGACCTCAAAGATGGAATTCGTGAGGCATTCGAATATCAAAATAACACCTCTTATTAGAAAACCCTTTATATACTTATATAGTGGAAGATATCTCACTTTATTGAACGTAAAGTCAATATGAAGGGATTTCGTTTGATTTAATTTTATGCGCCAAGTAACAGTCCACTCATAGGTTCTGTTTAAATGTTTTTGAAGATTTGCAGTTGTCGCAATCGGGGAATTTCGGTGTCGCAATTCTTATCGGTAGGCTAATCGCATGTAAAAATTATATAAAGAATGGGCCCCAAAACGCTACCCGACTTTAATTTCTTTCAGTCCAGACTACATGTCGTCCTCGGCTTGAAGATATTTTCAAGGTATTGCTTTTTCCCTATGTGGTAACTGATTTTCTAGTTGGTGGATATTGTGTAGCTGGTTGTGAATACCTTTTCGCACTTTAACTGAAGTGAGTAATCGGTACTACGTTCATTTGTTAGCCCTTTTAGGCACTCACTAAGAGAGCTGCATGTGAAACATTTTCTGTCCAACAAAAAAAGTTGATTTTTGTTGCACGATGTAATATTTTGAATAAGTCCTGGCTCTACTTTAGTTCATTGCATGAATTCTTGTAGCAAAACTTTGGATAAATTTGTTGTCCAGAAATATGGAACATCCCTAATACTCACTGCAATATGTTTTACACATATTTGTTATTTTTATTTATTTTTTGTTTTTTTATTTATTTTTTTAACCACTTGCTATTACACTATAGAGTTCCATGCATTCATATTTGCTCTTATATTTAGATGACTGAATGCATTTGTTGAGTGTGCTTTTGTTTTCGTTGTTTTCTTTGTTTACTTCTGCTCATTTTTGTTGTGCCAATTCATATATTAAAATTATGTCGCCAACTTGTTGACATGCAAATGCGAATATTTCTTCACTTGTGCGCTTTTATGTTAATCTTAAATGCCGGACACTTTGCTGTTGCTGTTAATGTTAAGTAATACAAATACATACATATGTATATGCATATATGTATGCACATGTCGTTGGAGGAAGATCTACATATGTATGCATGTCTGCTTAAATGAGTATTTTTAATGATGGAAGGAATTTAAAGCATGAAATTCGTCATACCATTTCACGTGGCAAACGTTTGGGGAACACTGACGTGTAATACGAGAATTCGCATCAGGTACATACACATGCATACTTACATATATACATATTGTATATGATCAGCAGTTAAAAAGCTTGGTGTACGTTCTATTAAATACTGCCAACGCTTAAATGCTTAGATAAATACATTTGGAGAATACACACACACATACATACATACATACATGCATGCCTGCATACATTTCTAATGAACTGCGCCTGGCAATGTAAACTATTTAAGAAGTGCTTATTTTTGTCGCCGATTCGCTATAAATGCACACAAATGACACGTTGAAAATTTATTTGAAATAAATTTTTAGTTATGCTTTTATTTTTACGCCAACGAGTTATTCGAGCGTGAAGGGCACGTTTGTGTAGATATGTATGAATGTGTGTATAATAAGTACTTACACATATTGGGGACTGGAATAAACTCTCGCCGTTTGACGAGAGTCAGTGTTGTTTGGTATGTCTAAATAGTAAAGGTTATAACAACATCTGTGAAAAAGTCAGGGCAGCAAATATGTATGCGTAGTGGGTGTCCGCAATTGAGTAGTAAAGTCCTCTCTCGACGAACAAAACTAACACTCTACAAGGCTCTCATCATATCCGTCCTAACGTATGACGCAGAAGCGTAGACGACGACAACATCCGATGAAGCGACGCTTAAAGTGTTTGAAAGAAAGATTCTGCGCAAGACTTTGGACCTTTGTACGTTGGCAATGGCGAATATCACAGGCGATGGAACGATGAGCTGTATGAGCTTTACGACGACATAGACATAGCGCAGCGAATAAAGATCCAGCGCTTACGTTGGCTGGGTCATGTCGTCCGAATGGATACAAAAGCTCCGGCTCTGAAAGTATTCGATGCGGTACCAGCTGGTGGTCGGAGAGGAA
>JAYXIM010031221.1:0-22184 GCA_037575425.1 Anastrepha fraterculus | reverse complement strand
CTACTCCCAGCTGGTACCGCTTCGAATATATATACGCCATCGTAAAGCTCATAAGCTCATCGTTCCATCGCGGCTGCGATACTCGCCGTTGCCAACGAGCAAAGGCCCACAAATCTTGTGGAGAATCTTTCTCCCAAACACTCCCAGCGACGCTTCGGTGGATGTTGTCATCGTTCAAGCTTCTGCGTCATACGTTAGGACGGGCATTATGTAGAGTGTTAGTTTGGTTCGTCGGGAGAGGACTTTACGACTCATTTGTCTACTTAGTACAAAACAGGACTCGTTGGCAAGAGAGATTCTCTGTTGAATTTTAAGGCCGACATTATTATTGGTGCTAATGCTGGTTCCTGGATCAACGAAGTCTCATACAAACTCAAAATCAGGTTTGTCAACAGTGGCGTGGGTGTCAATACGCGAGTACGCCGACTGTATGTTTGATGACAGGAGATACTTTGTTTTGTCCTGGTTCACCATCAGACCAATTCGCTATGCTTCTTTATCCAGTTAGGAAAAGGCACAACTAGCAGCTCGATTGTTAAGGCCAAGCTCTTACGCCAACAATTGTACGTTCTTATAAACCATTGTGCCGGAGCGTTTCAGTTCTGTGGCGGGCACGATTTTTTTCAGCATCAGGTTAAAGAAGTCAGCCTGTCTGAAACCTCATTCGGTATTAAACTGAGAGTTCCTTACCAATTTTGACGGCGCTGCTGGTATTGAACAACGTCATCTTGTATAGCCGTATTAGTTTTGCGGGCATACCAGATATTGCGGCATATATGCAACTACTTTTCGTACTGTCACTTGTAGCTTTGCGATTGACATAAAAATGACGTGTCTCAATTCTCCTTTCATCGGTATTTTTTTCAGAACTAGGAATTTTATGAATATCTTATCGATTGTAGAGTTTTCAGGTCTAAAGCCACACTGATAAGGTTCAATCAGTTGGTTTATTGTCCGCTTCAGCCTATCACACAATACGCTCGCTAGAACCTTATACGCAATATTTAGAAGACTAATTCCGCGGTAATTGGCACAAATTGCAGGATCGCCCTTCTTATGGTTTGGACAGAGCACACTTAAATTCCAATCGGCAGGCATGCTTTCATCCGACCATTATTTGCATAGATGCTGATGCATGCACCTTAACAGCTTCTCGCCGCCATGTTTGAATAGCTCAGCCGGCAGTCCGTCGGCGCCCGCGGCTTTGTTGTTCTTTAGTCGCGTTATTGTTATTCTCATCTCGTCATGGTCGGGTAGCGGATCGACAATTCTTTCGTCAACGATTAGGGTATCGGGATCTTGACATTCTATGTGACACGCGCAGCTCTCACTATTTAACAAGTTCGAGAAGCGTTTCCGCCATAATTTAAGTACACTCTGAATGTCAGTCATCAGATCGCCGTCTTTGTTCTTATAGGAAATTGCTACGGTCTTGAAATCTTCTATAAGCCGCCAAACTTTCTGGTAGAATTACGGGCATTGTTCCTGTTGGCTAGCATCTCAAGCTACTCGTACTCAATTACTTCGGCCCTTCGTTTCTTCTTTCCGTTAGTACGCCTCTTTGTCTTTTTCAATTCCCGGTAGTGATCCCAATGGCTTGTGTTGTGCCCGATCGCAGCTTGGCTCTATAGGCAGCATCTTCTCTTTCCACGGCAGTGCGGCATCCCTCGTCGTATGAATTGTTTTCTTAGGGGTTTTCTTAGGGTTCGCCGAACTCTGATTTCTTCTTCGGCGGCGATAAGTAAAGAACGAGCGATGTTGTTCCATTGCTCGTGCATTCCAGATTGTTGGGTAGTACTCTCCTAGAGCAGGAGTAAAAGTTGAGTTGCGCGGTTTTAAATTATATAATTTTTCACATATTATTGTGAACAACTGCACTTGGAATAAAAATAGTGAAACTTCAGATAATCTATATTTTTACATGTTTTTTTTAACACATTTAAGCGAAGTGAAAGACGCTTTTCTACACATAAGTTTTTAACTAGAAAACGAGATTTCAACTAATCAAAAAAATGTTATTTAAGAGCCACAAATAAGCTGAAATGGGGAGCTCCACCTAGGTGCTTTATAAAGTACGATTTTGCCTGTACAGCGCGATGCTTGGCGTGTCTGCATATTTTCAATGGAACTTCTGTAGACAAGCAACAATTCGTATACAAAAACTTAGTGCCCCTATCGCTCTTTTTATTTTAACAAATTTTCTGTTAACCTCTACTGACCAAACAATGCCATTAACAGAACAAAAACTTGAACACAAATACATATATAAGTATATGTGTATGTATATGTATACATTGCGATGGTGTGTGTGCAACTGGCGCAATATCGTCTGCATATGAGCTGATGCAGAGCAAAGCCTAAAGTAGAGAAGTGCTGGTACATACGTGTGACTCTGTGGCATTTGACACATGTCGTTTTGTGGTAAGTACAACTGCATGTTGCACCTCAAATACAAATGTGCTCGAATAGCCAAAGGTACAAACAACTAGGGGAATAGAGGAGAAATGTATGTAGCTCGGGGGAAGAGTGGTCTGTAAGGAGTGGCGTTCTAAATATGGCGCATGCTGAGGAGCAACAAAGAGGGCGTGACGCGTGACTTTTGGAATTTCTTTGGAAAAGTCATTGCCAGTTGTATGTTAAAAGGGTAATTGAAAAGCAAAAAGAAAGGATATACAAGCAAACTAACACACACACACACACACACACACAACCATTTATATTTGTATGCATGTTGTGTATGGGTAATAAAAAGAAAGAAGAAAAAACAAAACACTAACGAACTAACCAAACTCAACCACGAGTACCAGTTAAAGCCAAAACAATAACAACAAACATTATTGCTATTTCTAGTGAAATTACTGAGTGGGACGTGCGAGAGGAATAGATGGCTGCAAATAGCTATTTGCCAAGTGCGCTCGCATTTTCCCACACACACACACACATCCTTTTACCGTTGCCCACCCATGCATACATGCACATATACATACATACATACCTTCCATGCTGTGAAGGTGCCAGGTTGCGGTTCACAAAAAAAGAAGAAAACAAAAAAAAATATTGAAATGAACGAATACTCGCAGGACTCGTAACAGCCATAATGAACGGAAACGTTTCAAAGTTTTCGTACGTAAAATAACAATTGAATTCAATTTTATGCGCTTTATTGTTATTAGTGTTATTGCTGTTATTGTTGTTTCAGTTGCTTTTACTATTACTCTTGATGTTGCTTTTATTTTATTTGCGCACAAACAATTTACGAGCAAATGCTATTCTTTGCAGCTCTGTTTTCAATTTTGTTGGTGCACGCATTTGTGTTTTTTTGTTTTGCTTCTTTTTTTTACTTCATTATGGCCAAACACTAAAATGTGTTTGTATTTGTATGAGTGTGTGCGTGTGGCTACAGATCGCTACACTCTCTCGAGCATTGCTTTGTTGTTTTTCATTTTATTTTGACATTCTGTAGCAATAAATTTGTTGCAAATAAATAAATTACCTGATAAAATCAAATGAAAAGGTTGTTCGTAGTTATGTAGCTGGCCATTTCCGGTCAAAGACCAGAAGATTGTTCGACGCTATATATGCATGTATGTATGTATGTATGCATGAACCTACAAAGGCAGCAACAGCAAATCATTTTTCACTCTTCTGGTTTCGTATTTAATGTCCATTTGTGTTAGTATTGTTTAACTCTTAAATTTTGATTTATGTGCCAGTTTTTTTTTACTTAGCTGAGGGTGAAATGCTTAAATGTTTAATGAAAACACTTTTCAATAATTATAAGGAAACTTCCAACAATTTGAATAAGAACTAATAAAAATTTAGTTTTTAAAATTTGGGCTTTAAATGCAATTTTTTTTCCTTGTTCACTCATCTCTGGAGCATATTTGATTTCTGACAGGGTAGGTGATTAGCCTGCCACTACTAGTCCTAAGTAGTAGGAATGCCCAACTGTCATTGCTTAGGAGCAGCGCCTTCTTACCGCTTGGAGCGCCATCTGTGTGTCTTTATTTTCTGGCTGAATGATCGCACAGATGGTTGGGGACTTCGTTAAATTTCGTGTGTTTGCGCTATTACCGCGGTCGCCCGTTTCCTCTTGCAGGTGCCACTTGATGCAATGTATAACTTTGTGCTTTTCTTTGTTTTTGCTTGTTTTTAGCAGCCGCAATGCAAATAATGCACAGACTATTCTGCGGGAGTAAGGATGGAAAGGATACGTTTTTGGGGTTGAGGAATGCAATTGGAAGTAAATTTTTTTGTTTTGCTATTTAGAAACAGTGAAAGTAGGTAAATTTGAAAAAGTGCGTAGACCATGCTTTACGTGGGATTTGAACCCACAACCTCTGGCACGGCAGGCTAGTGCATCTAGATTACCGAGTCCGCAGTGAAATTAGTTTATAGAAAATATGATGTACACCACTCGAAAGAGTTATAAGAGCAAATAAATTTACCATATTTTTGTTACTAGTTCAAAGCTGAAAATTGATTTGATTGATATTTAAACTTTTAATGATAATTGTTTTAAAAATATACAGAAACAAGCACACATTTCAGGAAACTGATATTAATTATTGAAAAAGTGAAATCTACAAAACGAAAAAAGTTAAGACCAGTGTCAAAATAGTTAAAATAAACAAATACTTAGTACTGCCATAAGTTCTGTTGCCAGTATAGATATAAAATTATAATACTTTTTTAATGAAGTTAGTTTCGCGTAAACATTTGAATATTAAAAAGAAGCTTAAATCTTCATTTGAAACAGTCACAATTTGCTTTTACACAACTCATCAAACGACTAGGCCATTCAGCAATTGCAGCTCGCATAGTTTCCATGAGTGTAGACGTCGCTGCTCGAAATAAAGATTGTTTGAGACTCTCCATATTTCTGTGAGGTATTCGATAGTCTATGTTCTCCAATTCCACAAACTGTAGTCCTTGAACGCAGGAAAATTGCTTTTATCCACTGCTCGGTGGTTTTTGCCTTATGGGCTGGAGCGGAATCTTGCTGGAAGATCCAACGCTCACCATTGAAGAGAGTACTACTTAGTTGCTTCACCACGCCTTCTAATACATCCTTCTTTACAAAACACTCCCCACCAAACCCTCACGGAGGATGTATGGTGGCCCCGCTGAACACTTGGAACAACATTTTTTGCGTCTTTAGAAGTTTAAGCATAGATTTTGTAGTTTTGCTTGTCAAAATCTTTTTCAGCAGTAAAAATTTCCTCATCTGTGAAATGAATATTTTCATGGCCGTTGCCCGCGTGCCACCGAAGAAGCTGCCTGCATTTGTCGAGTCTAATTTTCTTCAAGCACGTTGCCAAAAAATGACCAGTTGAGCGACGAAACGCTTTCATGTGCAGATCAGCTGTAATTAGTCTTCACATGGATCTGGTCGATACATTCAATACCTTGGATATGAGCGGATCTTTGTGCATTCTTTTTCGTCCCTTTATTATAACTTTTGAAGTCGTCTAGGTATCGATTACATTAATTTTTATGCAATAATTTGATCGTATTTGGCGAAGGGAAAGAATGGTGTCTTTGGCTCAACCGTCGGAAAATTTAGCCTTAACGACGAAACTACTGATAACGGTATGTGGCTGATCGACTTCGCTGCTGCGCGGAACACGGTAGTAAGTAGCACCAGATTCCAGCATCAGGACATCCACAAAGCTGCTTGGCTGTCTTCAGATCACTCGACGTGATCATAGTGATAGATGGATATGATAGACGGACGGCATTGCTCCAGTGTGCTAGACGTGCGCACAATCCGTGGAGCCAACATCCACTCCGAACCTTGTTGCAGCCAAGGTTCGCTCCCGCCTATGTGTGGTAAGAAAGGTGTGTCAAGGCATACAGCGAAAGCTAGACGTCGGTAAACTGCGATAACAAGAGATAGCCAGGAACTTCGCAGCTCAACTCTCACTACAGCTCAATCAAAGCACTCACCAACCCAACCACATAAATTAGCAGTTGACAATAATCGCACGCTGCATGCGTACCGCCGCTGGAACGGTGGTTGGATTATATTAACAGCAGCGTAATACCTGGTACGACGCCGAGCGCCGCCACGCCTCTGCAGTAAAAGACGCAGCATACAAAACCACACTGTGGTCGGCCACAACGCGTGCCACGATGGAGCGATATCGTGAGATGGGGAGGGAAGTGAGGCGTCTTTTCAGGCGTAAGAAGCGGGATGTGGAAAAACGTGAGCTCGAAGAGCTTAAGATGCTAGGTGACAGGAACATGGCCCGAAAATTTTATCAAAATGTCAAGCGCCAGACCAAAGGTTTTAAGGCAGGGGTCAGCTCTTGCAAAAACGAAAACAACGATCTAGTGACGGATGACCAAGGCACTTTTAGGTTATGGAGGAATCACTTCTCGCAGCGTAGATAGGGAAGTAGATACCCATACGCTAGTAGCCGACGATGGAATCGTCGTGCCTCCACCCGCACTAGATGAACCGAGCCATACAAGGCAGGAAGCGTAGAGTTGACAAATCACATGCATCAGCTCCTTTGCAGGATATGATCGGATGCGAGTATGCCAAGCGAATGGAACCTGAGTGTGCTTTGCATAACATCGCATATACGATCCTGTCGATCGTATTGTGTAAGAGAATGAAGCGAATCAACAAGCTGATTGAGCTCTATCAGTGCGGCTTCAGATCTGGTAAGTCCACCACAGACCAAATCTTCACAATACGCCAAATCCTGGAGAAAACCCACGAAAAACAAATCGGCACGCACCATCCCTACGTCGATTTCAAAGCCGCCTTTGACAGCACGGATAGAAATCACCTCTATGCCGCTATATCTGAGCTTGGTATCCTCGCGGAATTAATACGGCTGTGTAAGGTGACGTTGCGCGCTACCACAAGCGCCGTCATAATTGGAAGTAACCTCTCCTAGCCGTTCGATACCAAGCGAGGTTTCAGACAAGGCGATTCTTCTATCTTGTGACCTTTTCAACCTCTTGCTGGAACAATTTTTTCGCGCTGCCGAGCTGAACCGCACTGGTACTATCTTTCATAAGAGTGCCATGCTACTAGCATATGCCGACGACATCGACATTCTCGGCGAAACCAATCGAGCTGTATGCTCGGCATACTCCAGTTTAAAGAGAGAGACGAACAATGTGGGTTTTGCGGTGAATGAGGGTAAAACAAAATACCTGCTGTCAACATACAAGGAGTCTTCGCGTTTTGGAAAATATCTCAGTGTTGTCAACCAACAATTCGAAGTAGTGAAGGACTTTGTCTACCTTGGAACTCGTATTAATAACAGAAATGACGTCAGCCCGGAGATCAAACGGAGAATAACTCTTGCCAACAGGTGTTACTAGTAAGCAACTGAGTAGTAGAGTTCTCACTCGAAGGACTAAGTTGTCATTCTACAAAACGCTCCTCATTCTCGTCCTAATATATGCCGCAGAAGCATGGACGATGTCAATAGCGGATGAAAAAGCTTTGAAAGCCTTAGAGAGAAAAATTCTACGTAATATCTTTGGCCTACTTCGCGTTCGTGAGGAGTACCGCGTATGGTGGAACAGTGAGTTGTATGAGTTATATAGTGACATGGACATAGTTAAGTATGTAAAAATACAGCGGCTACGCTGAATTGGCCATGTCACCCGTATGAAAGAAGACGCTCCCGTAAGGTGAATTTACTACACGGCCCCCAAAAAGGAAGGCGGGGAAGAGGGAGACCACATCTCCGTTGGAAAGACCTACTGCTGCAGGACCTATCTTCACTCGAGGTTTCCAACTAACAGCAACGAGCGCAGGACAGAAACAGCTGGCGCGCCATTTTGGATTCGGCCAAAACCGACACGGTTGCAGCGCCACATAACTACTATAAGTAAGTAAGTAATTTGATCAATTTTTGACTATCAATTCGACATTACTTGATGTCTTCCAACGCTGTCAGCCGATTGAAAAACTATTGCCCAAAAATTTTCGATTGGGTTTATGTCAAGGCTGCAGTCATGCCATTCTAAAATTGATATTTTTTAAGTTGCTTTGGAGGTATGTACGGCTGCGTTGTCGTGCTTGAAAATCCATTCCTCATCGAAATTATCATCAGAAAAGGTAATAAGTACTTCGTCTGGAATTCTATTCTCTTCACACTTCATTTTTGTGGATATGAGTGTATAGCCGTTTTGTCTTTGATAGTAGTGACTGCTCAAACAATGACAGAACTGGTCTGCCTAAAGAGATTTTTTTCATAGGAAAATATACCTATTCACTTTCCTAAAACTGCTATTTTTCTGCAAATGTCAATCTGTGTGGTTAACTTAAGTTTAGATTCTTGTTTACATATTCTTGAATTTGCTCACAAAATTGTAAAAAAAGTGCGTGTAGCGTAGTACACATAACAGAAGCCAAACTTTCAAGGCAGACAAAGAAAGATGGAGAGGCCCAAGAGAGAATGAGAGAGAGAAAGAATATATATCTAAATAAACTCACAACATTTGCAAAGAATACAAATAGATAAAATTTACAAAAAACGGAGAAGGGTCGACCGGTGTAGGTAAACACCGGACACAAACCGTGGTAACAACGCCCACTATTCCGCGCGTTTAGCACCCGCACAAATGTGAGCGGTTCCAGGACCGTAGCAACGGCACAAATTACCGCAAGGCAATACCAATAAATTCGATGCCGGAATGGATAGCGCTGTATAGCACGCACAAGCACTAGCCAGGAAACGGAAATAAGCGCCAAAAAGTAGGTACCGAAAACAAACGCCAAAAAAATTTGTACCAAAAAACGCCCCAAACAGTAAGCACCAAGAAAATAGAACGCCAAAAAGTAGGCACCAAAAGTATATTTCCTACAAGTTTGCACCAACAAACAAGCGCCAAAAAGTAGGCAGTGTTATTTCATACTAGAAATTAGCAAGCAGGAAAAACTCAGGAAAAGTAGCCTACAGTGTATCTAAGATATATATAAGGTATATCTCTCACTCTCTCTCCTTTTCCTTTACGTTATATCTTTTTTCTCTCTCACGGAACAAAAATGCCTAAAGCGTTGCATGGCCTTGAAATTTTACTCTCCATTCTCGCTCGTCCATCGACGCCTACGAAGTTTCCTTCAGAAAAACTTTTTAAAAGAATTCTATACAATTTTTTTTAATGTTTGAAATGTCCAAATTAAATATTTCAACGTTGATATTATCGAAAGAGCTTGGATTTAAATGATGTTAAATGCATGGATTCAATCCAATGCAGAAATTTATAATATAAGAGCCTGGTTCAAACCAATCATTAGTATATATTGGGTAGTCGAAAAAGTCTTTTCGTATTTTGTCAATAGATGTCGTTGGAGTCATCTATCTCCAGTGCTACCAGTCACATTGTGTCATATCATATGGTGTTAGAAACGTAACATTTTAAGCTTCATTTAACCAAAAAAATTGAATTCGGAGGAGTTAAAAAAAGTTATAGCTGTTCAAAAATGAGTGAAAATAATGAAGAAATTCGCCATATTTTGAAATTTTTGTATAAAAAAGGGAAGAATGCCACGCAAGCCACTAATGAAATTTGTGAAGTTTACGGAGACGATGCTGTATCAGTTCGTGTAGCACAACAATGGTTCGCTCGCTTCCGTTCTGGAAATTTCGATGTGAAAGATGCACCTCGCTCCGGTCGACCTATCGTTGAAAAAGTCGATGAAATTATGGAAAAGTTTGACCAGGACCGTCACATAAGCTGCCATGACATCGCCAAGGCATTAAACATTCATCATTAAACGGTTTTTAACCATGTAAAAAAGGCTGGTCACAAAAAGAAGCTCGATGTTTGGGTACCACATGAATTGTCTGTGAAAAATTTAATGGACCGAATTAACATCTGCGATTCTTTGCTGAAACGAAATGAAATCGAACCATTTCTGAAGCGAATGGTAACAGGAGACGAAAAGTGGATGAAATACGACAATAATGTGCGAAAAAGATCATGGTGCAAGGGTGTTGAAGCTCAACAAATGGTCGCAAAGGTTGCGCTGTGTGTTTGGTGGGATTGGAAAGGAATAATCTACTATGAGCTGCTCCAGCCTGCTCGAACGATTGATTCTACACTTTACTGTCAACAACTGATGAGATTGAAGCAAGCAATCGAAAAAAAACGGCCAGAACTGATCAGCAGAAAGGGCGTCGTCTTCCATCAGGACAACGCTGGGCCACACACATTTGATGACTCGGCTAAAACTGGGAGAGCTTGGCTGGGAAGTTTTGATGCATCCACCATATAGCCCTGACCTTGCACGATCGGACTACCATTTGTTTCGGTCAATGCAGAAATCCCTTAATGGAGTAAAGTTGGCTTCAAGAGAAGCCTGTGAAAATTACTTGTCGCAGTTTTTCGCCGAGAAACCACAAAAGTTTTACACTGATGGAATAATGTCTCTAGAAGAAAAATGGCAAAAGGTGGTCGACTAAAATGGTACATATTTGGTTTAATAAAGTTCATCATAAATATAAAAAAAAGTGAGTTGAAGTTTGATTAGAGATACGAAAAGACTTTTTCGACTACCTAATATGACTTTTTTCATGAAGTTCAACAGAGCACCAGAACGTTATTATTTTCATCTAAAACTATTTTCAGCGTGAAGAATATTTTGCTTCCCTAGAAGGGAGTAGAGTGAAGTAAATAAATTATTAAAAAATAATTTATAAAAATGATTGGCCTCTATTTTGCAGTAAAGTTCATTAATTTTTATCATAACATCCAAAAGACGACTTCTAATAGAAGTTGAAATATCGAAAAATAGATGAAAGTATTAAAAAAAAAAATAAGTAATTGGCGGTTACACCGTTTTTGGGTGTTTGTCCGAGCTCCTCCTCCAATTCGTGGCGTGCATCTTGATATGGTTTCACATATAGAAGAACCTATAGCTTTAAGCCGACTCCGTCCGACGAATGGGTTTTATGAGGAACTTTTTAATGGCAGAAATACACTCGGAGGTTTGCGTTGCCTGTTGAGGGGCAATAATTTAATTAATTTCGGCATTGGACTCGCAAAATAAACCGACATTTTAAAATGCTTCCAGTTTTAATTAGAAAAGTTTACACGGAACCCGAGATTATTTTCGATAAAATTAAAAAATCCCGAAATTTCGGGATTAATAGTTGCCGCTTATATTTTATGTGGTTATTAGTAATTTGTGATAATGAATATGAATTTTCCATTTTACTGAATTCAGTTCATTTTTAATTAAAAATTGTAATTCCTAAGCTCCAGTACTGGAATAGCGAACATAAAGTTCTCGCACGCTGAAAAATTTCTCCGTAGTTGTATTGAAATAGGGAAATTTTCAGTGCCAAATATTGTAACACACACATACACACACATGTTTGCCAGAGTGCAGTAGCAAAACCTTCGTTAATTTTAATTAAATTGCTCTTAGCGACAAACTGTGACAAGTGCAACAAAAACAACAACAAAACCGAAGAGTTTACAAGTAATTGCAATAATGAACAAACAACACAGCGCATGTGGTAAGAATGCAACCAACGTGTGACAACAACAGGCGACGTTACCAACCATTTGGTCATCCGTTCATGCAACATTGCAGTTGAGCTACACGCCACATCAGCCGACCCAGCGATTACTTTCATGCTGCCTCTTCAGCATCGGCAACAACAATAAGTACCGAGTGCAATTATAAAATCAACAACAAAGAGAGCTCGCAATGCATATGTGCGTACTTTGCTCATGTAGCACATAAAGGGTGATCAATTTTGGCTTATCGGATCTTAAGTTGAAATAAAATATCGGAAATTCAAATTTATTGGACGATTTTTATTATTTTTGTGTAGAACGATTCATGATATTTATTTTTTAAATAAAATTTGTTTCAAATGTTGTCCGCAACTCCGCTGTAATTCGGCCATCCGTAAATACCAATGTTGAATGACTTGCGACTCTCTAAAGTGCTTCGGGCGGTATCTTGTGAATAACTTTAGTAATGTTGGCTTCCAATGCCCCAATTGAAGCTGGTATATCCGCAAGGTATTTAAACTTAACCCTCTCCCTCAAATGTAAGTCCAGAGGTGTGATGTCACATCATCTTGGTGGCGAATCCACTGGTCCGAGACGAGAGATAAATTGTTCACCGAAAAGACGATGCAGCAAATCCATTGTTTCACAGGCTCTATAGCAAATAGCACCGTATTGTTGAAACCAGCGCATTGCTATTGTGGAGATCACGAACTTCAATTTCCGATATCAAAACGTCGTTTATCATGGCGCGATAGCATTCGTCATTCACTGATACATTGGCGTCAGCCTCGTCTTTGAAGAAATATGGGCCGATGATTTCACCAGCCCATAGGCCGCATCGAACGGCTGTTTTCAATCGATGTAATGGGTGTTCTTGAATGGCTACGGGTTGCCCTTTAGCCCAAATATAGCAATTTTGCTTATTGACGTAGCCTTGAAGGCAAAAATTGGCCTCATCGCTGAACAAAATGCTAGCCCTAAAATGCGCAATGACTGAAATTATTACGCTTTGGAAGCTCGGCCAGCTCCGTATTTTATACGCTTTCAAACCAACGTCTTGGAGTAAAATCGCCCAATTGGTGCGATAAGATAAGCCAAGTTATTGAGATTGGCGCTCAATCGATTCTTCCGAGTCTTCCGCAAAACTTTCATCTACAGCGGCAATATTCTTTTTATTTCGGGTTGTACGTAGTCTAATCGGTCGAGTATCGTCCAATAATTCAATATTATTCTCAATTTCGCCGATGATTTGCCGAATAATGCATTTGGTAGTATGGTTATGTGCACCAGAAGTTGACCTGAGCGCGTGATCTGTTCAAAAAACTCTATTGGAAAAAGTATCTCCAATCTGGTCACCCTTTATGGACACATGTATGCATTGCAGTATTTGTTGGTAAATATGGAAAGGGTTGCAAGCAATACACAGTTGCACGATCGCTGCAAGCTACACTTATCCTCTGCCAAGGGTTTTGCTCTTGTTGTTGTCACCGTTGCTAGTCCACAACAATATGCTGGTCACACGCCATGCTAAGCGCCAACTAATCGCCGACAAACAGATTTCTTCAATTAGCCAGGACAAACAGGACACGGAAAAAACGGTCCGGACATGCCAGCGTATGCTACTGTACGAGTATTCTGTTAGTGTGCATGTCACAAGCAGACTTGGTGCTCACGGCTGTGTGTGCATCCTGCTTAGCAAATAAATGAACTGTGGATTGTTGGCCGACAGTGCTTTTTTGGATTTACGTCGGTGCAGTTTGTTAAATGTATCCAGTGGTGCACAGCAAATTTAGTAGTGAGGGTTTTTCTGCTGTAAGTTCTGGCAACTTGTCGAACAAACTCAACGTAATTATCGAGTCTTAGTAGCAAGAGCCTTGCAAGAAGCTGAATGAACGCAGGAGAAATTAAATAATCATGTGCTTTATCAGAAACCGCCAGGTTTAAAAGGGTGGGCCGCGGTTATGCAGTAGATGCGGTAAGGCATAAATGCTTGTACGACATATCAGATCCGAGACATTACAAGGTCAGCTTAGACCTCTACAAGCAACACTTCAAACAACTCCACATCACTTGTGGCAACACTGCTTGAAGATCTGTGTCAGATATAGCATGCACTTTGAGATTCACCGCACGTAGTTAAGCCAACTATTTCTCAATACTTGCATAGTCCTAAGGACTGCAGCCAAAAGATGTCGAGCGACCTTTTTTCAAGTGTAAACAGTTGCCGGATCAGAATGTATTTTTATAGAAAATCATTACAATTAAACATGGGATAACTAAATTGTCGTAGACTGTCAATATTACGTTATTCAATAAGTTTGCATTTCGATGAGGCAGGGCGTTGCTAGTACCGCAAGTTTTTTTTGTTATGTTGGTACCCTCTCATATGAACGTACATATGTGTATGTGAAGTTTGATTTCAGTCTGTCAATTCACTCTTTGTTTACAAGCCATGTCGAAGTATTTTCTACAATGGAAAAAATCAAGTATCGTGTGCTGATTGAATTTTTATTCTTGGAAGGTTTTAAAGCAAAGAAAATTTTTGAACTAATGTTGAAAGTATACAGGGTTTGATTGAAAAATAATGCGCCGTACCGCGCGGAGTGTCTGCCAAGTGATCAACCGAACCGGCTGGTGGGGGAAAATGATCGTTGGACCTTCCCCTTCCACTAGAAATCGGTCCCAGTTCGCTGGCAACAGCGGTGCAGTCAACATCGCTCCGCGCATTAAAGCTGTTTTAAAAGTGTGCTAGGATTTTGCAGTGGAGAAAATACAGCGATCGTTGGAGCAACGCTACTCGATCAAGTTTTGCGTAAAGCTCCTTCGGCTGGAAAACCGCGTCGCCCGGGTTCGGCCCGACCTTGTCAACAATTGGATCCTTCATCACGACAATGCGCCGGCGCACGCCGCCTTCCTCTGCACCTCTGCATTGCCCAAGATTGGGGGTCCGGTGTTTCCCCACCTTCCCTACATACCAAACCTGTCCCCTCCGGACCTCTTCTTGTTCCCGCGCCTGAAAAGAAAGCTAAAGGGGAGGCGTTTCGACTCCATCGAGGCGTTCCAAAAAACAGCCGAATTGAACGCGATTCCGGCGGATGAGTTTAAAAAATGTTTCCTGCAGTGGAAGGGCCGCTACCAGCGGTGTATTGACGCTCAAGGGTCCTATTTTGACGAATATTAGTTGTATAAGCCAAAGGTTTAATAAAACTGCTTAAAAAAAATAAGGCTCATTACTTTTCAATCAAACCCTGTACATGGACCTTTCACCATCAATTAGTACAGTAGAAAGATGGGTTCTCGAATATAAATGTGGTCGTACAAGCTTTGAAGACAATCCACGTCAAAGACGTGAAAATACAGCAGCAACAGCAGAAACCGTAGACAAAATGCAAGATATCGCGATGGAAAATAGTCGAGTGGCTGAAAGGAATTTAGTAGAAACCATAGGCATCTCATTGGGCAGTGAAAGCAATATTTTGACTGAAGTATTGGGTTTCAGAAAGCTGTGTGCGCAATGAGTGCCGCATTCGCTAACAAAAGAACAAAAACACTCCGAATGTGACCTTCTCAGCAACATTTAGAGAGTTTTCGAAAAGACAAATTGGACTTGGTGCATCTATTCATCGCCATGAGTGGAACTTAGGTCTTTTATCTCGATGCTGGATCACAGGAAGAGGCTAAGTAGTGGTCTGGTTCTTCTGCTCCGAAACGAGTTCGTGTCCAAAAATCGGCCAAGAAGACGTTAGCATCAATTTTTTGGGATGCGTAAGGAATTTTGCTTGTGAATTACTTGCAAACTGATTAAACAATAAATTCTGAATATTATTGTAACCCTTTCGTCCAGCTGAAGGAAAATAAAATCGTGAAAAGCACCCAGTTTGCAAAAGAACAAAAATTATTTTTCATCAGCACAATGCACCGATTCTCAAGAGCATTTTGACGATGGCTGAAATCGATGAGTTTAAGTTCGAATAGTTGAAGCATCCACTGTATTCACACGATTTGGTCCCTAGCGGCTTTAGTCTGTTTCCGGACCTAAAAAAAATTATGCGCGGAAAGCGTTTTTCATCAAATGATGAGGTCATAACAGCTGTGGTATTTTGCGTATTTTGCAACCCTTCTAGATTCTCATTTACGTGATGGAATTCATAAATTGGAATCCCAGTGGAACAAGCGTTTAGATGTTCAGGTAGAGTATGCTGAATAAAAAAGGGCATTACAAACCATAAAATTGTATTTTTATTATCGAATCGGAAAACTTATTGCTTAGTACTTAATTCTGCCCCAATGATGTGCACTCACAAATCGGATGAGCTATAAAACTCAAATATAAAAAGTGCGTGTAGCGTGGTACACATAACATAAGTGAAACTTTCAAGGCATACAAAGAAAGAGGAAGAGACCCGAGAGAGAATGAGAGAAAGAGAGAGAGAGAAAGAATATATCTAAATAAATTTAAGACATTTGCAGAGAATACAAATAGACAAAATTTACAAAAAACGGAGAAGGGTCGACCGGTGTCGGTAAACGCCGGACACAAACCGTGGTAACAACGCGCGCTACTCCGAGCGTTTATCACCCGCGCAAATTACCGCAAGGCAATACCAATAAATCCGTTGCCGGAATGGATAGCACTTTATAGTACACGCAAGCACTAGCCACGAAACGGAAATAAGCGCCAAAAAGTAGGTACCAAAAAAACGCCAAAAGAATTGGGACCAAAAAATGCCCTAAGAAGTAAGCACCAAGGAAATATAACGCCAAAAAGTAGACACCTACAAGTTTACACCAAGAAACAAGCGCCAAAAAGAAGTCAGTGTTATTACGCACTAGAAATTAGCAACCACAAGGAAAAACTCAGGAAAAATAACCCAATTAACCCATCTTCGGCCGCTACAAGAATTCGACATAATTTTTCCATTTCCTTTTTAGTCAGTGCTTATAGGACCATAATCAAGAAAAATTAAAAAAAAAAAAAAAAAATCTGACCATCGGTGTTTTAGATATGGACTGGTCGAAAAATCGACCGCTGGCCAAAAACCGTCAAATATATTAAAAAAAAAATACAACATTTATGAAAAAAATTTAGCACACGAAGTCAATTTATTTCATTTTATTTCAATTAAAAATATTTTTTTGTTGTTTTATTGATAGAAAAGTCAGCTTAAAAATTTTTATGATAATCTTCAAAGCATTTAGTATGTAAATGAATATTGCATTTTTTGCAAGTAAAAATAGTATGTTTGCGTGTACCCTTTCATTGATCCGCGGAAGGTTCGATGGACCTTCATCTCCATGTTCGTTTTCATACTCGTCCTCGTCCTTGTCGTAATTCAATAATTCTGTTGTGACTTTGGAACGAAAATCAATTTGTGACAGTGGTTTTATCTTTTCAATGTTTGCCATCATACAATGAAGTTTCCATGCATATTCTATAATTTGCCACCGCATTATCTTAGAGATCCACTCCACCCATGCCATGATTATACTCTTGAATAACTTTTGGCTGCGGGATAGTGATAGTTTGTTTTTTCTTCCGACAATATCTTTTAGTGCTAATAATTGGATTGACTGTGGAGTTATTAGTTATAACATTGACTACAGCATTATCATTCCACCGAACAGTAAATATTTCTTGCTGATGATCAAGTAGTTGGTTAAATGTCAGGGTCAGATACGTTGGTAAGCAAGTCTAAGACTGTTTGTGCGCCTAGACCAATAGTTTTATGCTGAGGGGTTGCTGCTCGCCCATACAATGAACTAGAAAATAGGTACCCACTTTCAGAGCATAAGCACCATGTTTTAAACCCAAACCGGATTGGCTTTCCCTTGATAAGCATTTTGCAGGAGTGGGGTCCAAAGTATGGAATCATCTGTTCGTCTATACAGAGATTATGGCTAAAGACTCCAAACTGCATAAACTTTTTGTTGAGAGCGTCAGTAATAGGACGAACCTTCGCAAAACGGTCTGCTGCGTTTAAATTCGTGTTGTCAGCGAGATGGAGAACCTGCTTAATTTTTTAAACCGATTACGACTCATAGCCTGCTTCACAATTGGAACCCCAATGTCCAGTCCAACAGACCAGTAGTGGTCAATGTGTGGCGAAGTATGGTACCCCGATAGGTACAATATTCCAATAAATCCTTTTAGAATAGTTCCGCCCTAGTTCGATATTAGACGAATGAGAACTAGTTCGATTTGTAGAAATTTTCCATCCAATATAGGACAGGTTCGATTTTGGAGGTAAGGTGCTAGTGCTGAACTAGAATTTTGGTTCACTAGTAGTGATTTTCCCTGCAAGGGTAGTACCTTTCCTATACCACAAAGATATTTACTTCCATCTCTTTCAATAAGAAAAAAAAATTCCTAGATTTTGTTCTATCCTACATGACAGTTCCTGGCCAGCGGTCGATTTCTCGACCACTAAAGTTTACGTCCATGAAACAGTAAAAATTATTGCAATATCGATATGTTACTTTTTTGATTCTCTTAATTTCATCTTTTCTCTTCACAATAAATTAGTAACAATTATTTGTTTTTTTGTTTTTCATTATTTTTTCATCTGCACAAGAAACACGTAAAAATAGTGATAATTTCATTCTTCTACAAAAATCTGCCCTGGACCTTTTTTTCTTAAAAAATTATGCTCTAGAAATTAAGTAAATTCCAAATTTAAAACTTGTGAAAACTGATCAATAAATTTACATTTAGTTTCTGAGATATTGGAGTCCGAAGTTGGTGGTAGAAAAATCGACCAGTTGCCGAAAATGGGTTAAGGTGTATTGAAGATATACTATATAAGGTATAGCTCTCTCTCTGTTTTTCCTCTACGCTTTATCTTTTTTCTCGAAAATGCCCAAAACGTTGAAATTTTACTCTCCATTCTCGCTCGTCCATCGACGCCTAAGAAGTTTCATTTCAAAAAGACATAAACGACACTCCCACTATCCACTATGAACTAATCAGAGTATGCTAAGTATTGACTACGCCTAAAGCAGATTTTTGGTTTTTTTTTTTTATTTAAAAGATTTATTTTAAAAATCGCAGCGCCCAATAGCTTATCTCTCACATTAATCAGCATCCCTAAATGATGACAAGCCAATTACGTAAAATTTAAAATAAAAAAATATCACTGTTGTAATAACTGAATTAAGTGACCTTTATAAATTAGTTAAATAAATTTTATTGTATTTCGTGCTAATTTAATTTTATGGCTTATTTTCTCTAAACTGATTAACTCGGAATGCAAAGGGGATAAATTCACGTGCAGATAGATTTTTGAATGAATACAATTAAATCTGATCAAAACGTATGCCGCAAAATTCGAACAACAATTTTTAATTAGACGCCCATAAATCCACCCACAAAATTACTAAATTTCCAATTTGATTTCACGTCAATGTAGGTTGAGTAGACGGCCTTAATTAACATTTTAGCCATGTTTTAGTCGCACACATTTAACAAATAAATAATTGCGCTTGTATGCGTGTGCGTAGGGCTTGGAATAAATAAAAAATTAAAAATAAAAAAATATTAGCGGCTCGCCAAAAGCAAAACAAAAGTAAACTAAATTAATTTCCAATTGATGACAACAAAAAACAAATATGCCGTAAAAATGGAAAGTATAAATAAAATAAATAAAAAACAAAAATTGAAAACCCCAACAAAAAGGTCACAATTATCAGCATACATAAACCGTTACTATGTGTAAAACCAATAAAAAGAAAAACAATACGACATTTGCAACTGTAAATAAATGTTGACCTGCAAATGGCTAAATGGAATGCAATCAGCAAATGGTAAATTTACTGGCAAATATTTTTGTTATGTTAATTACTTATTCCAACAAAAAAAAAGAAACAAAAAAATCAAATCCAAAAACAAAATATGCTTATGTACATACATGCAAATGGGTGTGTGTTTACACCAACAGCTTACAAATTTAAACTACATGCACACAAATCCTTACACAATTAAATAAATAGACGAGCAAAACGCGTACGCCAGTTTCATAAAGTTTATATCAGCAAAGCGGTGTGTGTTTGTGTGCGCATTATAACGGAGTGCATATGCGAGAGAGTGTCGTAATTAGTTTAAACAAATAATCAAATGAACTCACTAACAAAATGCGTGATAATGACTTTTCAAATGGCCTGCCAAACTAAATATAAACGGAAAACATAGCAACCAAAGATTTAATTAGAATCGCGTTTTTGAAGCCCACCCTTTTCAGAGCTTTTGGTGGTGTAAGTTCTACACCCCTCTTTAAGAACAGCCGAAATTCAATATACATTTTTCAATTCGACTCCTCGGCGGCCACCGTAGCTGCATGCGTTGGTGCGTGACTACCATTCCGGAGTGCGTAGGTTCGAACATCCGTGAATTAAGCTGCGAAATCATGGAACAAGTTTTTTATAACAGCGTTCGCCCCTCGACAGGCAATGGTAGACCTCTGAGTTCAAGGTACAGCACTCGAAGTGTAACCAATTAGGTAGGTTAGGTTGGTATGGTTGCCCAAGCAATGAGCACAAGATGCCTGGATCTTAGCCCCGCCACAGCAGGTCAGCTAAGGAGAAGGTGCTGAGATGATTCCACCTCATCCTCCATACATCCAGCGCAAAAAGGACTCGAGGTGATTCCAAGTCTCGCAGCATCCATTACTCGCGCATTGTGGCCGGAAGGGTTTCGCGACCTTACACGTTTGTGTACTTGTCCAGCCCTCGCTGAGTTGGCGCAATGCCCATCTTTCCAGGAACAGACCGCACGTAGTCAGGGGATCTCAATTCTCTCCCATCGCGGGGAAATCACCTAACCCTTGTCTGGCCAGCTCATCCGCCTCACAGTTTCCTGCTATTTCGCTGTGATGAGGATTCCAGATGAGGCTTATGTCAAAGAATTCGGACGCAGTCGAAAGTGAGGTCAAGCATTTCTTGACCAGTTCCGAATGCACCGTCATAGACCCGAGGGCCCTTATTGTCGCTTGGCTGTTGGAGTAAATATTTACTTTCTTGACTGTTAGTACGCATGTGAGCAGCCAAACAGCTGACCCCATGATTGCGGCTAAATCTGCCTGGAACAAACTGCAGTGGTCCGGTAACCTAAATTTGAGTCTGATGGGAAGCTCCTCGCAAAAGACATCCGTGAACAAGTTCACCAGGCCCCGCCCCCAAGTGTAGCCTTCCGTCCACTCTTTCCTTGACGGAATATGAGTGGAGAAGGTTCCGGTTGGACTGAACGAGGACTACTGAAACCAATTCAAAAATCTATAAATTTAGTTTGAAAAATTACTTTTATTCAATTCAAAGTAAAAAATGTGTTCAAATAATACAAAATTAAGAATTAATTTACTTTTGCTCGCTATGACCACCTTTTACCTTGACTATGGCCTTGAGACGGTCCAGCAACGAATCGCAAGCTGCCCGAAAGTGACTTGCAGGTATTTTGGCCCACTCGCGGACAATGGCTTTTTTCAGCGTCACGCGACTGGGGAATCTTTTAGTTCGGACTTTGCTCCCCACAATCGCCCAACGAGAATAATCCATCGTATCCCCGTCTGGTGAATTTGAAAGCCATTTCGTAGACGTGATGAAGTTGGGAACGTTGTTTTTTCGCCATTCTTGGTTCACTCGAGCTTTGTGGGACGGTGCCGCGTCCTGTTGAAATGTCAATGGTCTGCCACCGAAATATTTAACTGCCCACGGCTTCAAAGCAACCTTCAGAATACTTTCCCGATAATATTTTGCATTTACCTTGACGCCAGGCTCGATGAAGACCTTTGGAGAGCCCTCATGGTTGTGGTTGCAGTGGTCCAACCCATTACCAGTGACGGGTGCTGCCTCCTGGTCGTCAATCGGGTACTCAAATTCTCGTATTAACGGACGGTCGGTCGGTCAAATAAACCCTATCGTTTTGGGGGCGTACGAATTACGCAATTTGAAAAATTTTCGCATCAGGAAACACAATGTTCGGAAATTGACCGCTCTCGGGCAAGCGAATCAACTCCTTCGCTCTCTCAAGTCTAACTTGTTGCGGCTTTGGTGTGAGATCATGCGTCTTTTGGATCTTGTAGGGCTTGACGTTGAGATCATTTTTTAGTATGCGGCGGATGCTGCGGTCAGATATTTTCAGTTCTTTCACCATTTGATTGGCATTTCGTCGGGGATTTCGCTCAAGTCGGTTCCTCACTTTTGGAACCATTTCAAGTGACGTTGCTGTTTTTTGATGACCACATCCATGACATTTCCCTATGCTGCTAGTATCATTGTAGCGAGCAATGGTGCGATAGACAAAAAATTTATTTACTTTAAGGTGCTCGAGCTCACGAACAATCGCTGGCTATGACTTGCCAGCCAAATATAATGCAATCACACTATTATATTTAAAATCCATTACAGATTTTCTTTTTTCGCGTTTCCTCTCCGCAAAGTGTTTCCGCGCGTTTGTAAAAAGTACTCTGGACTGTCATTTAGCCAACTAATAGACAGCTGATGCCCATGCCCAAATAGGAGGAGGAGCTCGGCCTAACACCCCACAGAAGTGTGAGCGCCTATTATTTAAATATATTTTAAGAGGAAACGAGTATTTAGAGCATAAGTGAGTTTGGTTTTGAGAACGCCATTAATACATATAAGCGTCATACGTTGAACTTTCTGGATCCTGTTTCTAAGCGTAGTTCGACGAT
>JAYXIM010031220.1:0-49737 GCA_037575425.1 Anastrepha fraterculus | reverse complement strand
GCTTTGCTTGGCGCTACGTTGGATTTCCGTGCGAAGTTTATGAGTTGAATGTATTGAGTGTATGGAAAAATGTTATATGAGGTCTAATTTTCAGTTCTCAGTTGTCTAGAAAAACATTCATAAAACTAACAGTCTTTTAGTAGGGTCACTACGTGTTGCTCAAATATAACTTTTCGAACTACGAACTTTTTTTCTTCTTTTTGTAGTGAGCTAAAAACTCATCTCACCTAAAATATCTGATCCACCTGAAAGCTATGATTACGGACCTGATGATTTCGTTTTGTTCGCGAATGAGGGGTCAAATTTTTCAAGGCCTGAAGAAGCTGTTGAAGCTTTTAAACAACTTGTTTCGGAGGTATTCACTTTGGAGTGACAAAATAGCTTTGAAAATTGATTGAAACGAGTGCAAAAGTTTATTAATCGTCATAGAGATTAAAACCGCTTCAATGTTTACCATTCCAGAAACGTTCATTTTTCCATTGCCAGTCCGTATATATGTATATCTGTATCTGTATATATCTGTATGCCAATATCTATCAAAATTTTTTTGCTTTTACATTTAATAGCTGTATGAACAAAATTATACTTATACTTAATACCTGAAAAGTTTATAGAGTGATATCTAAAATATTATTGTATATAATATAATATTATAGCTATTTTTTTTGATATGTGTGAAATAAAAAGTTCTGACAATTTTCCTTGAACCTCATCTGTTCTTTTCAGTCATACTATTTATACACTGAGTTAAAGCGACAAAAAAGCTCTCTAACAGTTTTGTGTTTGGGTACGCCAGCTGTGTGCTTAAGCATTTCAAAACCAAGGTGGGAAAAGAGAAAATTCGATACATTTCGTCCCAGATGAAAGTTGGAGCTGATGTTAAAAATGCTATGCTGTTTATAGGACCTCTCGTTTGGCTGGAAGCTATTGACAAAGTTCTAGCTCGTTTAAACAGAGGTGGTGTAAAGGTAGTAGAATTTGACGATTACTAGGTCTTACAGGTTTCAGGACCCTTTTTCTCAGTCATTGCTGAAATTTCGGAAAGAGCATTGGCTGTACTCAGTCCTTGGGCTGCCAGTTGCAGTTTTAGAGTCAACTCTGACAATGCGGATCTGATAGTTTTCGCAGAAGATACAAACCTCTGCCTTCCTAAAATAAAAAAAACAGTTTCTTTCGCTCTCATCGGAAGTCAAGTATCTTGTTGTAATACACGATCCCAAGCTCCATTGGAAACTGCACATCGACAGCAAGCTTAAACATCCATTGGAAGCCGAAGGTCAGCATATCTTTCTACTCCCTCAAATTTATGTTCGACAAAAAATGGTCGTAGTCTGGTTGTATGCCAATTTTGATCAATAATTGCCTAGTTTGGCGGGTACCTCTTCGAAAGAGCTATAATACTACTAAATTCATTCTGCACTTACTTCCCATTGCTCTTGAAATTCAATCCACCGCTGCTCAGAACGCTATTAGGTTGAAGGAAGTTGGCCTCTCGAGGCAATCTTCTCTAGGACTTGATAGTAGTTTGAGACAGATTTCCCTTCCTTCTCTGTACTTTGTACATATCTCTCTATCCGCAAACTGGGTTGAAGGAGGAAAGAGTTTGCACGGACATAGGCGACGAGTCCAAGATGAAATCTGGAGTTTGTTTTGTCTAATTCAGTCTTCTTTAAATTACCGGAAACTAATAGTATTTTTCAAACAAAGGTCTTCGCGATCCTGCAGGCATCCAAAATGCTTAGTGTTCGCTGTTGGGACGGGACTTTAAATATCTTTTCCGATAGTCAAACTGAGATCAACACCCCGTCATCACCATATTGCAGCACCCTTCTGCTCAACTCCTGTAAGGAGGAGATCAAACATTTCGAACGTGCAGGGAGCATTTCTTTTATCTGAGTTCCAGGCATAGAAACATAGAGGGAAATGCTATTGATGATGAGCGTGCCAGGAAGGGGACTGTATTGGACTCAGATACCTCCTACCCGATTGTCGGCATCCCCCTGACAGTTGTTAAAGGGGAACTGCACAAATTATTTCTCAGAAAAGCGCAGAAAGAAAGGTTCTTTACTTCTTCATTTGCCATTTCAAAAAACCCTTTGGCCCAGGTACAATATACGGAGGTTTCACCATTTCTTTCTCAATCAAATTCTAGATAGATGGCGTTCTATCTTATCGTATGCTTTGTACGACAGAAACAGGATGCTTAAAGTGCTGGGGATCCCACGCCATTCAATTTCCAAACTCATAGCCCTGGTCACCGGTCACTTGGTGATCGGAACTCATGCGGTGAAGTTTGGATTTCCGTTAAACACCCATTGCAGGAGCTGATCTGGCAGAGAAAGAGACTGTTGAACACTTTCTTTGCAAATGTCATGTTTGGCGTTTAGATACTTGAGGTTCCTTAGTGTGTGTTTGGGGATAGACTGAGGTAGTTCTCCATCCCACATCCTTTTTCGCTCCACCTCCACCCCAACACCACTCGATGGTTGTAGATGATATACTGGTATAAGTACTGGTCTACATTATATTAATAATTCCGCGACATTCGAGAAGAAAGGTGGTTTATGGAATTGGAAGGGAATCAACTACTCTTAGCTGATACCGTTGCAGTAGCTGCTCGACCAGAAAGCGACTAGAATTGACTAATAGAAAGAGTTTTGTATTCTATGGAGGTAACACTTGACCGATTTTCTAATACTTCTCACTATTCATTATGATTTGATGAACTTTTCTAACAACAAATAAGAAAAGGATGAATAAGTACATAGAATAATAATAAAAATGGGCCTATATAAAATCAAATACAGGATTTGTTTTCCTTGTTTATTCCTCTCCTGAGCATAGGGCCTTGACAAGACTTATCTTGCGTTGGTTTCGTTAATCTATTTGATTTCGGACAGGGTAGATGATTAGCCTGCCGCTACCAGTCCTAAGTGGAACAACGCCTTCTTTCTGCTTCGAGCGCCATATGTGTTTCTCATTTTTCTGGTGAAAGGATCGCACAGATGGTTGGAGACTTCGCTAAATTTCGTGTGTCTGCGCTGTTACAGCGGTCGCTCGCTTCCTCTTGCTGGCGCCACTGATGGAATGTGTAACTGTGTGTTTTTCTTAGCTTTTTGCTTGTTTTAGCAGCCACAATGCAAATAATGCGTTCACTATTGGCGGGAGTAAGGATGGAAAGGATAAGTTTTTGGGTTTGAGGAATGAGATTGTTTTTCTTTTTTTTTAGAAACAGGAAAAGTAGGTAAATTTGGAAAAGTGCAAAGACCGTGCTTTACGTGCGATTCGAACCCACAATCTCTGAGATGGCAGGCTTGTGCCGTTACGCTAGACTACCGAGACCGCTCAAATACAGGCTACTCTGAAGAATATAGGAAAACACTTTACACTTATCTTTTTATTTAGTTTTACTTCTTATTGCACTTTTTGAAATGAGCTTCGCGTGCCACCACTACTCACATTACAATTAAATTCATTTGATATCATTTACGCTGCTACATAAGTCCGCATAGAGAGCAAAATTAAATATTCTTTGCGTTCATTTGCCAGACACCGTCAAGAGTGATGTAATAAAAATACCGCTATATCAGTGTCAACTGCAAACAACTGCAAATAAGTAAAAAAAAGCACAATAATAAGGCTCAGAGCAAAAGTCAGATCAGCCATGCAAGAGCTGCCATGCAGTTGACATAAAACCGCCGCCAACAGCAACAATATCAACTACGGCCAGTCGTACAGCAGCAACAACAATTCATATTATTAAATGTGTTAAGACCGCAATGTGACAGTTGGCGGTCTTTGTCGTCAGCAACAAATAGCAGCATTCAGCTGCAACGGAGTCAAGAAATAAAGTCAAAGCATGGCAACGACAGCAACAACAACGAGCACAGTAAGCAAAATGTAAGATGAACCCACGCGCATACTCGTCATGTTACTTTCACACAGCCAGCGAAAAAGGTGATGAGACCGAAGTGATAAACGTCATCAACTGTGAAGCGACACACCAAAAAGACATGCAAACAGATAAACAGCCAGAAGATGCATTGAAGCCACTGCGCTGCGTGCGCACAAATGTCATATGCTCGCTGGCGTTCACATTCGCATGCTTGACAGTTACAGTTGCGTGCTGGTTAATTTTAGTTCACAAAAATAGCTGAGTGCCATAATTTTCACATTTTTAATTTGTGGTTATCACAATGCCATGCCAAAAGGAGCGCGCGAAAACGGAGTTTGAGTAAGGGAATGGCAATGCAACGGTACGTATTCGCATAAATGAAAAATGTGATGATATGAATTTCATTAACCCATTCCCGCCCGCTGTACTTTATAAAGTACAGCAAATTGGGATTTTTTCCGAGATTTTTTAAGGGAACACTTTAATCGATTTCGATTAAGTTGGCAACCCTGCGGTTAGTTGATAGTCCAATCTAAGCCGTTAATTTTTTTTACCGTTATTGGACTGACATTGTGTCATTTGTGATGTGTCAAAGTCACTCAGTTACAAAAAGTTTTGATCTTTTAAGAGGTGTGTGTCTGTGAAGTGAGAAAAAAGTAAACTGTGACTATTTAAATATATTTATTTATTAAAAACGTGTATAGAAAAGCATTAGAAAGAATACTATAAACAAGATTTTTGCGGTAAATTCAGTTTTATTTATTTTTCTACCCGCCAAAGTTTGGTGTACTTTAAAAAGTACAGCCGGCGTATATGGTATACATTTTTTGTTTTTTCTCCACGGAATTTAGAAATGACTTTCCGTGGCAAAAATAGCTTCCGAGGTCTTCAGGAAGCAGTTAATGCTCTTTTGTGTGATGATGATGAAGATAATGATGAAATCATTCCGGATTTGGTCATCATTCCTCCGGAGCTCGACCAACTAACTGACACGGAAGAGTTTGATGCAGATAATTTAAAAGACAATATGATGCCGACAGATGTGCCCGGACATATTGAACTAGACATTGTTGAGGATATGATTGATTGCAATAAATCGACGGCCTCTGCATCAGCTGCAGTGATAGACTCAACACTAGATGGACCATCAACTTCTGCGGCAGCATCGCGACAGAACTCAATTTCAGAGAAATACCTATCTATAGGTAATAAGTTGGCAATTGCTTTTTACTCGTCACACAAATTATACATAATCCCTTGTTTTTTACTTTTCTTTTACAGATATCCGAAATTGTAAATGGCTCAGAAAAGATCCAAGGTATAATTTCGAGTACAATGACAGTGCTTATGTTGAAACATTTGAGACAACAAAGGAAAGTTTTGATGAGTACACACCAAATATGATTTTTAAAGAGTTTTTAACGGATGAAATAGTTCAATACATGTGTGACCAAACCATGTTATACGCACGCTCCGATAAAAACAATCGAAACTTTACAATTGACGGGGAGGAGATGAGAATATTTATAGGTATCTTGTTTTTAACCGGTTACCATGAGATACCAACTGAGCGTTCGTACTGGTCACTTGGCGAGGATCTTGGACTCAATATTGTTTCAGAAGCAATGTCAAGAAATCGCTTTCTCGAAATAAAAGAATATCTGCATCTTGCAGACAACAAAGAAATATATAATTCTACAGACAAAATGTTTAAGGTTAGACCACTAATGACTATGTTGATTGCACGTTTTCAGCAATTCGGTTATTTTCACTCAAATTTATCAATTGATGAATCAATGATAAAGTACTTCGGCAAGCACTCAGCAAAACAATTTATAAGAGGTAAACCCATACGTTTTGGTTTCAAGGCATGAATGCTAGCTAGCTCTTCCGGGTATTGTTATGATTTGGATGTTTATTGTGGAAAAAATACGTCCGAAGCTCGAAATATTCCGCTAGGCGCAAGTGTTGTATTGAACTTTGTGGATAGGATTCCCAATCCCGAGAGACATGCAATTTTTTTCGACAACTATTTTACCACCCATTCCCTGATAAGACAGCTAGCAAACATGAAGTTCAAAGCAACTGGTACCGTTCGCGAAAACAGAATTTCAAATTGCAAGCTTGATGTCAACAAGACTTTCAAAAAGCGTTCCCGTGGAACTTACGATTATCGTTACGATACTTCCAACGATATCCTCGCAGTTAAGTGGGTAGACAATAGCGTTTGCTCGATGCTCACCAACTTTGATACAATAACACCTGTGAATTATGTTAAGCGCTGGTCTCGCGAGAGAGCAAGATCAACGTTCCACAACCAAATTTATATGCCACTTACAATAAACATATGGGTGGCGTCGATAATATAGACCAAAATGTAAATGCCTATCATATAGCACTTAAGGGAAAGAAATGGTGGTGGGTAATTTTCACTTATCTCCTTGATTTGACCATGACAAATGCTTGGAAGTTTTATGTATCACTCAATAACAAAAACGATAAATTTAATACACAACTGCAATTCAGGCGTGCAATTGTTCGGAAATATTTGATAGAAGGCAAATCACGGGTCTCTAGGAAAGGGCGTGCACCTTCTTCATCTGTTGAAAGAAACACCCATGGCCATATTCCACAAAAAAAAGACTCGCAATTGCGTTGCGTCGTATGCCATCAACGCACAATTTGGTTATGCGCCATGTGCAGAAAAACTCTTTGCATAAAAAGAGATTGTTTCGCTCAATACCACACATAATATCTAAAACTATTTCTTTTTTCCTTTATTTATGAGATTTTCAATGTTAATAAACAGATATGGACTCGTAAGTGTAAGCACATTCTGTAAATTTATGTTTTAATAAAAATAAAACCGTTTGTTTGGCAAATCCCATTTTTAGTTCTTGAAATGAAAAAATGTATATACTAACGCCCGCTGTACTTTAAAAAGTACAGGCTGGGAAATGGGCGTGGCATGAAAAAAAAATTTTTTTAAATCATTTTTTGCATCTAAAGGTCAAAAGTAACTGGTGTATGAAAAATCATGACAATCGGTCCACGGGTTCTGTACCCGGGCGTTAATGGGTTAAAATGAGTGAAGTTTGCTCAAGAACACTTGTCGGCGTGAATAAATTTGTGGAATGAATGAAATTGAGTACAGAAGGTTGCTGCTTCTGGTGTTTTTTTTTTTTTGTTTTCTTGATTTTCTGGGCCGCGTAAGAATTGTGCCTACTTCTCGATATGAAGTGGCCGTGAAAAGCGGTTAAGCTTGCCAGAGCTGGGCGATAGATCGATCTACTGGTCGTTCAATAAGTTTTTGCTACTAGCCTAAATATTTTTTGTTATGTTGGTACACTCCCCACTTTGTTTACCAGAAATTTAGTATCGACGTGTCAAAGTATTTTGGAAAAAATCGAGTATCGTGAATTGAATTTTTATTTTTGGAACACTTTTTTTTTTTTCAAGTGAAACTTCTTAGGCGTCGATGGATGAGCGAGAATGGAAAGTAAACTTTCAAGGCCATGCAACGCTTTGGGCATTTTCGTTCCGCGAGAGAGAAAAAAGATATAACGTAGAGGAAAAGGAGAGAGAGAGAGCTATATCTTATATATATCTTAGATATACAGACACACACTCTTTTTTCTTGACTTCTTCTTTATGGTTGCTAATTTCTAGTGAGGAATAACACTGCCTACTTTTTGGCGCTTGTTTGTTGCTACAAACATATAGGAAATATATTTTTGGTGCTTACTTTTTGGCGTTATATTTCTTTGGTGCTTACTGTTTGGGCCGTTTTTTGGTCCCAACTTTTTTGGAGTTTTTTTTGGTGCCTCCTTTTTGGCGCTTATTTCCGTTTTCTGGCTAGTGCCTGTGCGTACTATAAAGTGATATCCATTCCGGCGCCGGATTTATTGGTATTGCCTTGCGGTAATTTGTGCCGTTGCAGCGCTTCTAGAATCGCTGCGTTTGTGCGGGTGGTAAACGCTCGGAGTAGTGCGCGTTGTTGCCACGGTTTATGTCCGGCGTTTACCTACACCGGTCGATCTTTCCCCGTGCATTTATTTAGATATATATTCTTTCTCTCTCTCTCTGTAATTCTCTCTCGGGGCCTCCCACTTTCTTTGTCTGCCTTGAAAGTTTCACTTCTGTTATGTATACTACGCTACGTGCACTATTTTTTAAAGCAAAGGTAATTTATGAACGAATGTTGAAAGTGTATAAAGATCTTACGCCATCAATTATTGCAGTAGAAAGATGGGTTCCTGTATTTAAACGTGGTCCTACAATCCTTGAAGACAATCCACGTCAAGGACTTTAAAAAGCAGCAGCAACACTAGAAATCGTAGAAAAAATACAGAAAATCGTGTTAGAAAATCGTCGGGTGACTTAAATATATTTAGTAGAAGCCCTAGACATCTCATTGGGCAGTGTAAGCCATATTTTTACTGAAGTATTGGGTTTTGGGCAGCTCCGCGCACAATTGGTGCCGCATTCGCTAACAAAAGAACAAAAACACTCCAAATGTGGCTTTCTCAGCAAAATTTAGAAAGTTTTCGAAAAAGCAAATTGGATTTTGTGCAACTACTCACCACCATGGGTGGAACTTAAGTCTATAATCTTGATCCTGAATCAAAGGAACAGTGGTGTGAACCTGGGTCCTCGGCTCTGAAGCGAGTTCGTGTCCAGAAATCGGCCAATAAGTTGTTATCATCAGTTTTTTGTGATGCGAAAAAAACTTTGTTTGTGAATTACTTGCAAGCGGGTAAAACAATATATTCTGAATATTAATATAACATTTTCGTCCAGCTGAAGGGAAATAAAATCGTGAAAAAGATTCAGTTTGCAAAAGAAAAATAATTATTTTTCATCAGGACAATGCACTCGTTCTCCAGACCATTTTTACAATGGCTGAAATCCATGAATTAAAGTCCAAATTGTTGGAGCATCCATAGTCTTCACCACATTTGGCCCCTAGCGATTTCAGTTTGTTTCCGGACCTAAAAAAATCTTGCGTGGAGAGCGTTTTTTTATCAAATGACGAGGTCATAACAGCTGTCTAAGCGTGATGTAAATGAGCGATATGTATGAGGTCCGGCACTTGAAGCATAATCAACTTGAGACCGCTCGCGCAGCTGATGCACTGACATAGTTAGCTAAATGACAGTCGAGAGTATTGTTGACAAGTGTGCAGAAGCATTTTGCCGAGAGCAAATAAAGTTTTAGATTATCGCACCATTACTCGTTACACATACAAGCAGCATCGCGTGAAACGATTCAAAAGTGAAGAAGCAACTGTACCAACCGAACGGCGAAAGAACTGAAAATATCTGACCATAGCATCCGCCGTGTACTAAAACATGATCTCAAAGTCAAGCCCTACAAGATCCAGAAGGCGCATGATCTCACACTAAAGCAGCAACAAGTCAGACTTGAGAGAGCGAAGGAGTTGCTTCGTTTGGCCGAGAGCGGTCAATTTCCGAGCATTATGTTTTCTGACGAGAAAATTTTTCGAATTCAACAATTCGTAAACTCCCAAAGCGATAGAGCTTATTTGACTGATTGTTCATCCGAAAATTTGAGTCATCGATTGGCCATCAGGAGGCAGCACCTACCACAAGTAATGGTTTGGGCCGCTTTAACCGCATATGGGCGCTCTCCAATCGTTTTCATCGAGCCTGGCGTTAAGGTAAATACGAAATAATATCGGGAAAGTGTTCTGGAAGTTGCTTTGAAGCCGTGACAGACAAATATTTCGGTGGCAGACCATTGACCTTTCAACAGCACTCGACACCGTCTCACAAAGCTCGAGTGAACCACGAATGGCTAAAAAGCAACATTCTGAACTTCATTTTGGAGAGCAAAGTCCGAACTTAAAGATTCCCCAATCTCTAGCCGCTGAAAAAAGCCAATGCCCTCGAGTGCGCCAAAATACCTGCAAGTCACATTCCGGCAGCTGGAAATTCGTTTCTGGACCGTATCAAGGACATAGTCAAGGCAAAGTGTGGTCATATCGTCATGTGTAATATTAATAACAATCATCTGTACATTCCTGTGAGTAGCAGCCAATATGAATCTTACTAGACGCTCGCAACAACAAAAAAAAAAACACTAGAACATCAGTTGCGTACTATTTAGGCCAATTCAATCGCATATTGTTCGATCGAAGCAACAATTCTTCTCCTACATACATATCTACATACAGTTGTAGTTCATGCCAAAGCACAGCGCAATGTCTTAATTTCCAATGTGAAATGCACGCAACGACCGCCAGTACGAGAAAAGTACTTCGGTTACGTGTTTAGTGGTAGTTGTGCAAACGCTTGATTATCATTGCTGAAGTGCAATACAAGAGCATTTGCTTGTAGAGGGCAACAATAGCAGCTGATGCAGTAGGGCGCAGGGAGAGCGATGCCAGAAACATTACAATGCATTCCGCCTTTTTTGATGGCAGTGGATTTTGAATGCGAAACGCGTATTGGCCTTGTAAATTGCATAGTACTCGCCATTCGTCGTTTGCTACTTGTCTTGCTAACGGTTAATTCATGCGAACAGGTTGTGCGTATGCATACGGATGTATGTGGAAGTGTGTGTGCGTTAGGGATAACCCCAATTTTCAAACCGAGTGAAAATAGAAGTCTTTTATATTAAGGTCCTGTGCACTAATTATTTATCTAACTAAGAAAAGAGTGGCAACAACAAGACATCCCGCAGATAAAGCACAACTCAAAAAGATGACAAAGGGCATTAAAGAAATGCTGAAGGACTTCAAGGACAAAAAATGCAGAACTTTTTGTCCAACCTAGAGCCAACAAAAGGCATCAACTACTCACGCTGGCGGACAACATCAAAGATAAAGAAAACAACATCTTACATGGGCGAAAACGCCACTAGAAAAGGCTAATGTGCCCGCCAGACATTTCAAAGAGACATTCACAAATCAAAAGGACACTCAAAATTATAACCTGCCTGCTAGATCTGACACAGCCAACAAACCAATCAAGAGAATATGAGAATTATGGGGACAGCACGCAAATCAAATATACAAATAATTCAATGACTTCAATCAAAAATTTTAAGGACTATCCTAAATGCACCCTGGTATATAACAAATGACGACTTACACCGCGTCCTAAATCTCATAAGAGACGTAATCCAGAAATGCAGCACGAAACAAACACAAAAATTACTAACCCATTCGAACGAAGAGGTAAAAAAATACCGCACATGGAACTGATGAAGAAATTAGCACTAAAGCGAAACACACCAACAGCATTAGCAGATACAAAAACTATTTTGACAAACTACAAGGTTTTCCAATAACAGGAGTTATTTTTAATAGCCCGCTATTTCGGTAGACGTAACTTTTGAAGCTGTCATTTTTTGATATTTGAAGAGCAGACACTACGCCATTAATAAAAATGGAACGATACGCGGGTTAACAACGCATTCACTATAAAAATGATGAGAATTTGGCAGAGACGATTCGTAAAACTCGAACATTTTTGGGTCATCGTGAAGCACAGAAATTGGTGAAAAATTCTAACTGTTGAGCCAAGTTAGTGATGTGAAGAATAAAACCCGTGCACGTCGCTCAAGAGCAGCCGAAAATATTGCTGTTGTAGCCGAAAGTGTTGAAGAAAACCCAGGTTTGCCTATTCTCGTCGTTCTTTGGCATTAGACATTCCATAAATGGCATTGCACCGTATTTTCCATAAAGATTTGGGTCTTAAGGCTTATAAAATCCAGTTAACACAAGAACTCAAGCCGGCCGATCATCAACAACGTCGTGTCTTTGCTGATTGGGTCTCTGAAATGCATGAAAATGATCTGGAATTCCATCGAAAAATCATCTTGAGTGATGAAACGCATTTCCACCTCGGTAGCTTCGTCAACAAGCAAAATTGTGGGATCTGGGGCTCAGAAAATCCTAGAGTTATTATTTAAAGGCCTCTCTATCCACAACGTGTGGCTGTTTGGTGCGGTTTATGGTCCGGTGGAGTCAATGGACCTTACTTTTTCGAAAATGAAGGTGGAGCAACCGTTACGGTGAATGGATTGCGCTATCGAGAGATGATTAACGATTTTTCATGGCTGGAATTGGATGGTATTGATCTGGACAATGTTTATTTTCAACAAGACGGCGCTACGTGCCACACACCATGTAGCAATTAATCTCTCACCCAAGCTATAAAACTTACTAAGTGTCCATGGAGAGATGTAATAGAATTCGGATGTACAAAAAGGAAATGTATTTAACCCAACGAACCAATTCTTACTAACTGTAGCACAAAATTAGTTTATCAGTACTCACAAATAATTCCGAAACAGGCATTTACCTCAGATGGGACTTTAGGCAAACTAGCAAATTTGGCATAATTATACTTTGAAATTCCAAGAAAAAATATTGAAGTCCGATGCAGATTACTTAGGGAACATTGAAAGTTAATAATTCCAAATGTCAGGAACAGTAAAATTTATTATTAAACGAACTACAAAATTCCAGGCAAGAAAGACAAATCTACTGTGCAGCGGTTTTAAAAGCTGGCAATGCGATTTAATAGACGCTAAATTTTTAGAAAATTTAACGAACTTCTAAAGCGGCCCTGGTAGTCTAGCGTAAGTGCACTAGCCTGCCATCCCAGAGGTTGTGGATTCGAATCCCACGTAAGGCAAGGTCCTCGCACTCTTCCAAACTTACCTACTTTCCTAGTTTCTAAAACAAACAAAAAACCAAAAAAAACACCACTTCATTCCTCAACCCCAAAAAACTTTAGCTTTCCAATATTTACTCTCGTACAAAAGTCAGCGCATTACTTGCATTGTGGCTGCAAAAACAAGCAAAAAATTAAAGAACAAGACACAATACACATTGCATCAGTGGTGCTAGCAAGAGGAAGGGGGCAATTGCGGTAACAGAAAAATGTGAAACACAGAAGGCGCTCCAAGCAGTAAGAAGACGTTGTTCCTAAGCAACGGCAGGTGGGCATTCCCACTACTCAGGACTGATAGCGGCATACTAATCACCTACTCTGTCAGAAATCAAATAGATTAACGAAACCAACGCAAGACTGAGTCTTGTCGAGGTCCTATGCTCCCGAGTGGAGTGAACAAGAAAAAAAAAGGGTCTTTCAAAAGTGACACCTAGATGTCTGTAGTGAATAATTCCTAGACGATATATTATTATTTTATGTCATCTTTGGCATTTGAGAAGCAGACAGATATACAATTTTACACCACAGAAAAAGGTGTTAAATTTATTGAAAATTTTTATAAAAATGATCGATCTTTGAGAACAACATATTGCAAAATTGCCGATTTTTTGGTTGGAGATATTCATCCGAATGTGTCGACAATTAAAAGGTTGGTGGAAAACACTGTAAGAAACTGGTTCTGTCGAGGATAGACAAAGAACAGGTGGACCTAAAACTGGACGTTGTGTTGAGAATACTGCTGCTAAAAGCGCAAAATGTTGCTGAACAACCTTCAGCTACGATATCACGACATTCATTCGACAATTACGCATTCACGACTGTTTGGTGGGTTTCACCTGTAAAGGTACTCTTGGTGAACACTTGAATAATGTAATTCTTAGCATGATAATGGTCAAGAGCCGTATTTCGAATAAACTTGAAGTGAAACTTGAAAGAGTCTAAATTTTTACATATTTTATTTTAACACAACATCTAGGAGCGGCTTTTGAAATACCGCGTAAATATTTATTAGATTAGTAAGGACAACCTTAATGTAGCCATTCAGGTGCACACATTTAATGGTTGTACCAGGAAGAGATTCGCATTTGGCCAAATACCTTCAAAATTAAGCATTCAGTTGGCAGCATCAACTAGTGTTGACAGGCTCAGTTCGCTCGCCTCAACACAAAAACAGTAAGAACTCGATAATTTTAACACACACTAGACAGGGCATATTCATACGCCAAAATATGCTATGAACCATGTGCAGTTTTATAAAAGTTGAACGGATTTATTCACATTCACAAACATAAAATTAATAGCAATCCAGTACTCCTCACATGGCGACCAAAAAACAGTCCAGTGACTGGCATTTCCCTGGTAAACGTCAAATCAGCAGAACTCCTAAACAGTGTACAGGTACGGGTAGATATTTCGCAGTTAGGTCTTAGAAGTAGAAAACTGTGAACTTTTTAACTACAATTTTTAGAATTGTTTTTAACAAATTGCAAGTTTAAAGTAACTACACAACGTGACACTTCCTTTCTTTCATACAAAGCACTTTCTCGACTTTTTGTATACAAAAGGAAAAGCTCTCGGTAGGGACACTTTTCGAGACCATGAAACAAGCTTTGAGCCACGTATCAGACTGGTGGCGTACTGAAGAATTATCTATCAATAGGTAGTTAGTTATAGTTGTAGTTATATGTGTGCACTACAAGGAGACACCCAAAATAAACAAGACTGGCGTCAATGTTTTTGATGGTTCCATCTTTTTAATGAGTTAGTCCGTTGGAAGTTACACCTCTAGCTGACTCCCATTGAAAGCTTGGTGACATTCAGTTCACTGGAAGCGAAGTTACTGCGTCTGAAGCATCAGTATGTTTGTGTCATTGGTACAAAATTGAGTTTCGAACAAAGAGCTAATATCAATTTTTGTTTTAAAATCGGTAAAACTTTTACCGAAACATTTGACTTGATGGAAAAAGTTTATGGCATCTCGTGCCAGAGTGTCTATCTCGTGCCAGAGTTCCTGAGTAGTTTACACTTTTCAGAGATGGTTGTGAGGACATAAATGGCAATGAACATACGGGCCGCCTAAAATCAGTAATCACAGAAAACTGCATCGAAATTCGAATCGGTGTTGAATATCTCCAAAACATCGATTGATCGCATTTAAACTTATCATTTGGGCTTATGAAAAATCTGTGCACGTTCCATTCCGCACAAGTTAACTGAGGACCAAAAATTGCTCAGAATTCAAGAATCGTAAGACCTCATTAAAGAGGCAAGAAAAGACGATTACTTCCTTTCCAACAGTGGAACGGGTGATGAAACGTGGTGTTTTCAACATGAACTGGACACTTAGCGTTAAAGTGCCGAATGGAAGGCCTCAGACGAGCCACCACTCAAAAAATCACGTTTGGAGAAGTTAAAAATCAAGTCGATGCTCATTTGTTTTTACGATTCCAAGAGAGTTCACAAGAAGTTCATGCCAACGGGCCAAACCGTCAATGCATATTTCTATCTTGGGGCTTTGAGGCGTTTGTTGCATCGCATTTGTCGAATTCGCCCTGAATACCCTAAAGGAGGAAGTTGGCGCTTATTGCTTGATAATCGATCCATTCTTGTGACTGATTTTTTGACTAGAAATCGCTTTACCTCTACCTATTCGGAAAATTTAATTTGGCCATGAAAGAAAAACGTTCTGCGTGCGAAGAGGCCATCCAAAAGATTTGTACCGACATCTTAAAGGACATCCCGGCCAATGACCTAAAACACTCTTTAGAAAAGCTTTTAGATCGCGCAAAACAGATTTTGAATAAATAAACTTGAAGTTATCAGAATAAAGCTCGTGCCATTTTTTTGTGATATATGAGCTCAGAACTAAGCGATCTGTACCGATGAGTAGTTTTCCAAGCATCTTCCAAGCGAATTATATGCCATCTCTCTGTATGCAAAGAAAAGCTCAGTCCTTTTATTTAGGTCAGTCGTGTTTATCTTGGACTTTGCCTTGTATATACTTGGACAGTCAAGCAGCATTAAAATCATTATCTTCACGCTCTGTGTTATCGAAACTGGTGTGCGAATGCCTTAGCAACCTAAGCTAACTTCGTGCAACAGACAAAATTGTACTTTGCTAGTTTTGGATCACTCTGGTATAAAAGGCAATGAAATGGCTGATGAACTCGCTAGGGCGTGGTCGACAGCAGATTTTCATGCTCCAGAACTATACTGTAATACCAACTGGGCAGAAGCTAAATGCAGAGTGAATAGTTCAGAGAATACTCAAACAATTACCCATTGGTAAGTCACACAAGAACTCTGTTATGCCAAAAGGCGTATAAGGCATAAAATAGGGAATTGCAAATCATGCGTAGACATCAGGAAATTTATAGGTTTTTCAAGAGGTCACTATTACTTAAATTACGATCTCTCAGAAACTTACTTTGGAAATGAGACGGAAGACGATGGGTGATTCGGCTCTGTTTGGAGGATGATAAAACCACAGATCATATCTTGTGGAACTGGACGGTCTTGGCAAAGACAAGACTACACACTTTCGTCGAGATCAAATGGATCCGAATGAAATCAATAATGATTCTGCTGCACATATTCTGAAATTTGACCGAAAGAATTTGGACTTCAACCCATGCCCAACCTTAGACAGGGAACCAAGTAGATTAGATTGGTCATGTCGCAGCACTCAGTCAGGAGACCAAAGTACTACACCCGGATAGATTTTAGTAGAAGGAGTAGAGATAGGAAATATAAAAAGTGGATGGTAAAATCGGATAAACTCGTTTCAGGTCACTCTTCCACAAATCTCTTGGATTCATTGATGAATCTTAAGAGATCCGGAAGAGGAAGAGTTTGAACTTTGTCCATATTCAGTATATCGCAACCCAATATACTAAGTCTGATTCTGGAAAACGCCGGACAGCTACAGAGAAAATGCTCTGCAGTGTCGTTAACCTCAAGGCAGAATAGGAATATCGGGCTGCCTACGACCCCCATGGCAGCCATATGCTGACCACAGGTGTTGTGCCCTGTGATTACACCCACTAATACTCTCAGCTCCTTTCTGCTGAGTTTTAGGAAAAAGGTCGCTATTTTTCTGTTAGGTTCGCAAAGCACTTGACCACTCTGCACGTGTTCAGCTCAGACCAATGACCTCTGTGGGTAGACCTCATAAAGTCGTCAATCCATAGTTGAATCGAAACAGAATTGACACCTAGAAAGGATTCAGGGCCTAGTGGCATACTTGCATAGGCTTCATTACCCAATTTATCAGCTAACTCGTTCCCTGTTATACCACAAAGTTCAGGCACCTAAATAAGACCAACCTCGTTTTGCAACACTGCTCAGTTTTGTCTTACATTCACCGACTAACTTCGAAGAGCAGCGTGGGTTGGCAAGGTCTTTCAGTGCAGCTGGACTGTCACTACAAATTCAAATAATGCTACCCCGCCACTTTTTCTCAATTAGCCAGTATGCCATATTCAAGATGGTATAGACTTCCGTAAGGAATACCGTGGCCATCTGTCCTGTGGCATAGGAACCAAGTAAGATAAATATAATTTGATGGAATAGATTTAATGGTATGTTAGTAGTGCCAGTCAACAGGACTACAGAGTATTAACTACTTCCAAAAACATGTAGTAGGACACAAAAGATCTTTTAGGTTGAAGTGTTGGAAACAGAAACTAAATTATTATTGTAATAAAAGCTCATTGTCAACCAAAGCAAAAAATTTCAAAAGTTAACGATATTTTATAATCACTTGACACTTTTACTTTGTTATATTAAAGTTCAATAGGCTGACCCAGAGACATTTTAAAAGTTAATATAGTTAAAAAGTTGAAAGTTGGAATTAAGAAAAAAAATGGAATTTTGTGCAAATTTTAAAGTTTTGCGACGGAGTATATATGAAAAGACATCAGATGGGTACGAATAATAATGATTAGGGCGAGTATATGGTGAGCAAATATTAGGACGCAATATTTAAGCAGGATGAACTTTGAAACAGAAAAGAGTGTCCCCATCAAGACATGAACAATCAATATATCAGACTTTAAGATTGCACTGTAAGTACCAAAGTATGACGAAAATTATAAATATGTTCGGCTAAAAAATTTTTTTTTTTCGAAATTCTTCTTCTTTTTCTTAATTGGCGCGATAACCGCTTACGCGATTTTGGACGAGTTTAACAAAGTGCCACAGTCGTTTCTTTCTCGTGCTAACCGGCGCCAATTGGACACACCAAGTGAAGCCAAGTCCTTCTCCACCTGATCTTTCTAATGCAGAGGAGGTCTTCCTCTTCCTCTGCTACCACCAGCTAGTACCGCATCGAATACTTTCAGAGCCGGAGCATTTGTATCCATTCGGACGATATGACAGAGCCATGAGCCGTAAAGCTCATACAGCTCATCGTTGCATCGCCTGCGATATTCGCCGTTGCCAATGTGCAAAGGCCCAAAAATCTTACGCAGAATCTTTCTCTCAAACACTCCAAACGTCGCCTCATCGGATGTTGTCATCGTCCAAGCTTCTGCGCCACATGCTAGGACGGGCATGATGAGAGTCTTGTAGAGTGTTAGTTTTGTTCGTCGAGAGAGATCTTTACCAGAGTAACTTCGGGTATTGTAATGTGGGAGGGTAATGTGATATACCCGCTTATTTTCTGAACTATACATGTTTCAACAAGAACTTTTTGCTGAAAATATGCATAACGGGAAACAACCGCTGCAGCAAAATTAACATATACATGCTGTGGAATGTTTCGTTTGCTCCCAATGAGAAAAATTTCATTGAGTGGTGCGGTCGTAATAATTTAAGTGCGTACTTTGCAAACCACTTGCTTAGAATTTAACACAAATTTTTTTAAAGGAATATTTATTTTTCCATTAACGCGAGTCTATTTAGCTATAGATCAGGTAAGTTTTCAATAAAACTGAAATGGAATTTTTAAAAACAAATTCAATTTGAAAAAGTTAAGTTCGGCTAATGTGATATAGCCTTTGTCGCCTTATGTGAGATACCAAATTACATTAAACGTATAACCCATTGCCACCAAAAAAATTATGTACTTTGCTATATTTTGTTAGGTAATGCCCAAGAAAGGCGATATTCGAAAGTGGGATCCCGAGAGAATGAGGAAAGCCATTTCAGCTCTGAGAGTAGAAAAGATGTGCATACTCTTGGCTTCAAAAACATTTTGCAACGTTGCAAAGAGCCGCTCGCAGTGACCGATCTATAGACGATATTTTGAACACGCTATTAGGACGTAAACCCGTATTTAACCCATTTAGAAATGGAATTAGTAAAGTATGTTAAGGATATGGAGTCGCGGTTTTGGGGACTCACTCGCAGTGATATCCGCTCTCTCGCGTTTCAAATAGCGAAGCGCAACTATATTGACAACCAATTTTCCTTGATAAAGGAATGCACGGTTAAGGATTGGTTATATGGCTTTCTAAAAAGGGACTAGTCTGAAATAAGCCTACGAAGCGTGACAGGAACCTCAATGGCTAGGGTTAAGGGATTTAATGTGTAAAGCGCTAACAAATTTTATAGCGTATTGGAGAACGAGTACGAAAAGTATAATTACGCTCCAATGCAAATATGGAACGTAGAGGAGACCGGATTGTCTATTGTTCAAAGTAGGCAGCCAAAAATTTTGCCGGCGAAAGGAAAAAGGCAAATTGGATGTATGAGGTCAGTGGAAAGAGGATCACTCATTACCGTGGTGAACTGTATGACTTTTTTATTTTTCCCAGAAAAAAACCTTCTTCACGGTTAATGAGACATGCCCCTCCCGGCTCCGATTTTTCTTGCCATATATCCGGCTGGATACAAATACCAATATTCACCAAATGGTTTGAACATTTCCTACGCCAAATGCTTCAAAAGAAAACCCAATGCTGCTGATTTTAACGGCTGCTACGATGATATTAACAACATCGCCATACAAAGCATCTTTGGAGGAGAGCATAAGAAATGTCGAGAAGCGAAAGAATAAGCCACTTAAATCCTGTAGCGGTAAGAAGCGTAGAAAGCCAAATAGGGAAAATTCTTCGAGCGAATCTGAAAAAAATTTGCAGCTGCCGAGTTCAGAAGAAGACCCTTGGATAGAGGCTCCATCTAGTAATGACACGGTGTGTGCTTTTTGTAACAAGGTAACGAAGGCAACCTATCATGGCTATCGTGTTTACAATGCGATTTAGTTTGGGCACACAATAAATGGCTCCCTAAACGGCAAGCTATTTTTGTATGAAAGTCGTGTAAGTCATCTTAGAAAATTGGGGCTTAAGATCTCTTCAAAACTTACTTATCTATTTATGTATTTTATTTGAAGTTTTTGTTAACTTAGTTTAAGGTCAGTACATATAAATAAAAGGATTGTTTTTGTTTAAAGTTCTGAATAATAGATGAAACTTTAAAAAAATTCCATAGGTCTTCCTTTTGTACATGTTTGTTTGGGGCTTAACTTTTCCATGAGTATAGGCGTGTAATGTGATACTATATATCACTTTACCCGAATAGACTATATCAAATTATTCGCCAAATTTTACAAAACTCCCCTTTCGACTATTTTTGATTTCAGTGGAAAATCTTCCGATTTGATGCAAATAGAATACTCCAAATTCAAAATTAGCTACACAATACATCAATACACTGTATTAAGCAATAATAAGGTAATAAGAGTTTGAAATTATGGAGTAATAGCAGAAAAGGGATTACCTATGTCACAATACCCGAAGTTATTCTATTCAATTGCCTATTGGTCCAAAGCAGCACTTGTTGACAAGAGAGATTCTACGTTGGATTTCAAGGCTGACAGTGTTACATTTTTTCGAAATTGCCTTGCAAAAATTCTTTATAGTCTACACCCCTGACCTGTCAACTTGTTTTTCTTGTAAGGAAATAATGTAAGGTGCCTTATGTACATGCATGCTATGCATTTTTAGTTTACTTTGTCAAACTCTATTATATTTAATACAACAGCAAAGCTAAAAAAAAAATTTTGTACTTTGGTGTTTGCTTTAATAAATGGGCTTAAATTAAGTTCTTTTGCAGTGTATGTACATTCACACACTAAGTGTTTATATTTTTTACTTTTAATAATTCGAACATAATTTTATATTTTTAGTATCTGGATTATTGGAAGAGTACTGTACCCACAACTACATGACTGCGAATATCTATGTGCGAAATGTGGATGTGGTGACTGGAACGAATTCGTACCTTTTCTGAATGCATTTACAGGTCAGGTACGAAAGCAGTAGCAGTGGTTGCATGCAAATTATTGCACACAGCCTGGATATGAGGCTAAGAGCAAAATTAAAAACTTTGAACTGCGTAAGTAATTTGAGATGCAATTAAATTACAGAATCGGAAAATATTTGAAGAAAAAACATTTTAGACGAGAACTTCTTATTATCTAGCCAAATTGAGAGGCCATATCTTTCATATAGGAATAAAGGGATCAAATATACAATAATATAGAAGTTGCACTGCACTTAAAAGCTATGGAAATGCGATAGCTCTCAAACAGTTGTATGGGAGATGGGCGTATGTACGTGTGAATTTTGTTCATACTAACATCTTTGACTAGTACAGATTTTAAGCGTTTAGCTAGATTTTTGCTATTATTTCTATCAGGTGTTTTTTAATAGTTTGCGAACTTAAAATGATAATACAAAGCGGAAATATTGTTTGAATGAATTTTTTTTATTATAATCTGGTAGATAATTTACGGGATTAACTTTTGGATATCATATCTGGCATGTGTTCTCACCACAGTCCATTCGAACTGTCCAAAAAATCGGTGATTAGACTCAAATATGCTTTGATTTCAAAATTGGGCTTCAAGTTCATGGTCTTTTGTTCCCTCTACTCATCACAGTACCTCATCCAGACCCAGTTCTCTTATTAAACTCAAGATAGAGCCGAGCTGGACAAAGAGTAGATGCCTTTATTTTGGTTGCAATTGGCCGAGATGTCTCAACTTTCTCCGCGCTATAGCGCTGCATTCAAGGAGAAAGTGCATTGGAGTCTCTTGGGATTGGTCGCGGCAAAGACAAGAATCAGTGGACCATATCTCGATCAAGTGCGGATGACTGCGCAGTCTGCATTGGCCTGTGAGATTGCCCATGAGCATTCTCAGTCTATCCTTGAGGAGGGTTATTAGTTTCCTAAGCCCCTTTTGATTCGCTTGGCATAATCGCAAAATTTGGTGCCAGCTAAAATCTCTTAGCCTTAGCGCTTCACTCCTAAGATGTCTTTGATGGTGGGTTGATCCATAGAAGGGACAAGATCGCCGCCTGACTGTCGCTCATAATGGCCATTCGCTCATTCTGGAAATACCTGTCTAAGTTTATCTTTGCATACAGAGAGATGGCTTATAATTCGCTTGGAAGATGATTGGATAATTCCCAATCGGTAAAGAATGCTTGGTTCTGAGTCCATATATTCTATTGTCCGTGCGTTCTAGTGCCTTCGAGCCATTTGTGTATGAATGCAAGGTACACTCCTTGAGTCTATCTGACCTCAAGTGTAGGTATACTATAAAATATATCATTGAAAAATAGTGACTAGCGGCTTATGAAGCTTTGATTAATAGGCCTATCTCATTTAGGTGATACATTTTTTGCGAAACCAAAAGAAAACGAATCCTCATAGCTCAATCCATATTTAATATACACATATATATCTAAGTATATGGTGCAACATTAGCAGAAATTCCATCGGAGGCTTACCATTACCTGCTATTTTATCATCCATCAAACCCTTTTTCAATTCATATTACCTTAACAGAGGATTGGGCGGGTGCGATATTTGAAGACAGGGCATGGCAAACATATTTGCGGATGGCTAGAAATTGGACGGAAGGGTTGGCGGTGGAAAATTCAACGAGAACCTACCCTTCAAGCTGAAATTAGGGCTTCCGGAGCGCTGTAGTGTTTCCAAGTGGAGGTAGCCGCAATTAAGGAAGCAGGCATCTGTGGTCTACTCCTTGTAAGATGGACCTTGCGGCAACTTAGCGCGCACTGGGCTGTTGCGCAAACGTGCAAAGTCGCGAGATCCTTTGGTCACCAGTAGATCGGGAGTGCTCGAGGGAACTTCTAAGGCTAATAAAGCCGCAGCTCTTGAATTTGTTGGGTATCCGTACCGGAGATTGTCCATTAGTTGTCCGTGTGTTGAGACTTGAGGTGACTTCAACTCCTTTCTGCAGAAGCTGTCTGGAGGATGAAGTGAAATCATCACAGCACCTTCTTCTCACCTGTTCTGCTCTCGTCGCGCAAAGTTTCTGACAGCTGGGGTGTCACTTTTTTTGGTGCTGCACATGCGGATATTGTAGGTTTAGATATCACACGCGGGGTGAATTTTATCAGTTTGGTAGTTAGCTTCAAGCAGTTAATATAAACGTGATTCGCCACTGTTGCTTGTCATGGTCTAATCCAAAGCACCTGCTTTCTTTTTTCCACTTGTTTGGTTGCTTTCTCTGTGTCTTTAATGGAATGAATTTTTATTCTTTGTCCAAGTCGGGCCCACGCGTGGGCAGTCATTTATCCTATCTTATCTTGTCCTATCAGTTCCAATAGGATAAGTTAAGACCCAGCCTATAGGACTTATAGGTTTAGTAAGGCGAAATCCATTATGTTTTTATTAGGTTTTATTAATCTGTACTTCGTTGGATGGCGTTAGGAAGGTTAAGTATCGTGCCAAAGAAAGTTCTGTGATAGTTTTAGTAATTTTCTCGCTCAGCATTTTATGGGCGCTTCCACGGTGGATAGCAAAGAGAAAGCACACCATATTTTATAGTTTCTTTTATTAATAAATTTCACGCAAAATCATCCTCAAGAGAATCGGAGAACGATCGACTATTCCAGTTTTTTCCAATATGAATGAGGGTCTCTATGAAAAACGACACTGGATTCAGATGGCATAAAATTGTGCATACTTAATCTATATCGGATAATTCTAACTATTTTATATAAATTTTTCAATATTATACGAAAATCCACGTGACCAAAACAATCTGTGCCAAATCATAATATCTTCATATGTAAATTTTTGCATTAGCTGGTATCGCAAAATTTTTTTTAGATAATCTTGAAAAGAAGAAAAAAAAGCTGTTTGATTTTACTCAAACAACATACAATTCGAACAAACTAGCGCACGTACCGGTGCATGCGATTGAATTAATTTTTTATTATCACCTAAATGTATGCAGGTTGAATAACCAAAGCGGCAAATCCATATCATCTACACCCTTGCATGTGAATGAGGATTGGTGCTCCACACACACACACACCCACGCACACACACACACACACATGCAAATATGTAAATGAACAGTGAAATAAAAATTAAGTGATATTCAAATAGCAGAAAGGAATTCGATTGCAGGTAATGGAATGAAATGGAAAGGAAAACTAAATAAAGCAAAAAAAAAAAAAAAAAATTGTATTGACTACAACAATGGAAATGTAATGAATTGAAATGTGATGGCATGACATGTTTGCATAGCGCATAAGGCCTATGTGTGAGTAAACATGAGTCCATATTCTCAATGCATTTGTTTGTTTTTGTGCGCAAATAAATTTGATTTTTCCACTTTCGTCACTAACGAAGCGCAATTGTTGTGGGTGAAAAATGTGCAAATGAGTACATCTATGAAGGTATGTATGTACGCATGCACTTATAGAATATGTGGAAAAATGTGTGAAATAATTTATATATATTTATGGACACGCACATCCTAAATCCTCGCATCAAATTCACTAGTTCAAAGTTTTAGTTATTTTTCTCGCTGATTTAAATCACATTTCATCATATCTATTGAATGCATTATAAGAAAAAGGTCCTTCAAAAAACGCACCGAGATGTTTTTTTAAATAAAAAACATGTGAAAATTTAGATTTTTCTAGGTCTCACTATTTTGTTCAAAATATAAGTTAAAAATTATATCTCGCGCTCATATAAATGCCTACCGTAAGCAACGTTTGGTCGTTCGAATGTACACAAACGTTCCGGCTCTGAAAATATTCGATGCGGTAGCAGCTGGTAATAGTAGAGGAAGAAGAGAACCTCCTCTGGAAAGATCAGGTGGAGAAGGACTTGACTTTACTCAGTGCTTCCAACTGGCACCGCCTAGCACGAGAAAGAAAGACTGGCGCGCTTTGTTAAGCTCGGCCAAAATTGCGTAACCGGTTATCGCGCCAATCAAGAAGAAAGTTAGCAAGTCTACAGGTGAAATCCGCCAAACAGTTGATTCATGGACACGTAATTGTTGAGAACGGCGAACTATCGATGTTGAAGGTTGTTCAGCAACGCCACAGCTGCGAATCTCTCATGAGAACGTCCAGTTTTTGGTACGCCAATACTTTTTCTGTTCTCGACACAGAACCAGTTTCTTCTAATTTTTTCTCCACCCTTTAAACTCTCGTTCTTTCTCATTCAGACAATTATTTCCACCAAAAACAATTACGAAATTCGCGTCCTGTTCTTCTTAAGGACCGACTATTTTTACAATAAATTTCAATAATTTTAATGCGTCGTTCTATTGTGTTTTTTTGTTGTTGTTGTAAAGCTGCCACAAAGCATTGAAAGCCGAAGTGTCTTTCGGCTCACATCATTAAAAACCGTAGAATTACAGTTTTGTATTGCTTCGCGGAGGGGGCCGCGACATATTGCCTTTTTACGAAAACTTGGGGAGACGCTTCACGTAATGCAACTTTGTGGTGATTTTATTTGCCGCATTGCAAACAACGAATCAGTTTTCTTTTGATTCAAGGATAATATCTGTAAGTTCGGTAACCTTAAGTGGCTGCTCTACCTTATTGCTCAAGTTCACCGTTTCCGTTTCACATTGCGGAAGAACAAAAAAAAAAAAATTTTCGGCGACTTCGCTACCGTCATTTGCACAGAAGGTGCAGTATGGGTCGCTTTCATGTTCGAATTTATGTAAATAAAATTTGTGTGTCCTTTAAATATTTGTGTAAAGTGGAAAACCACTTCCCTCGGTCGTTTGTCTATACAACTTCGTACTGTGGGAATCAAGTGATAGGTCCAAAGTCCGTTTGGTGAATTACTCCATCAACCCTGCCAACAACTTTCCTTCACTATTTGACGACTCACCTTACTTTTTGAAAGGATTCAGCCATCCTCATCGCCAAAATGTCCATTAGGCAAAGCTCAGATATTACAAGTGCTGCTGTCGTTGATGTATTGAAGTTTGGAATGCGCTACGTACTCTACCGCAAAGCCGGAACAAGGATCTCATTTTATCCAGCACATCAGACCAGATAGGTACACCATACCGAAAAACACTTCTTACCACTCTTAGGTATAGCAGTCCATATTATTGTCTGGACCCTCCCGGGTTCACCAAGCGCCGAGATAGTGATGCTGCTATTTTTTTCTTTTTTTCTACTGCATAATCAGCCTTAGCCTAGCATAAAAATACTGGCCAAATATATAAATACAGCTTTTCAGACGATTGGAAGTCCCCCCATTGCAATATCACCGACTTCACACATCTTTCTGCTGCTTATCAAACCCTACCTCTGCTTTATGTTGCGACTCACTTACGCCTGCTATGACTGGATTTGTGAAATTGCTGAGTTTGCCACGTCTGTCAGCTCCTTTATAAATCTTCCTACGACTACAAAGCTATGTCGTCTGCAAATCCAATAATTTTTGCAAGTTTCGGGACTTGCAATCACAGTATGTCGTGGTACATTACCTTCCAAAATAACGGGACTATTCCGAGTCCTTGTGGCCCCCCCTTCAGAGACCCTATATTATTTGACACCTTTCTTCACATTGTATATCAGCACTCTACATGCCCTCCAAGTAGCTGCTTATAATTTTTCTCAAGCACGTTGACATTTTAAAACCACAGAGAGCTTCAACAATTTTTCCCTAACTTACTCTATGGAAGGAGTTTTTAACGTCTAAGGTAATAATCAAGCAGTACTCAATTGTGCCTCCGTTTCTGCTAACCCCACTTACCGCCTCCTTTGCCATCTGCTTCATCATCTCGGCCGCATCCACTGCAGAGCGTCCCTTTTTAAAACCAAAGTGTGTCTCTAAAAGATTATCACCAGCCCCGATTTTTGTTGCTAATCAACTTACTATTATGCATTCAATTCTCTGTCTTATGTAAGAGGCCTATTGTATGCTAACTGTATATCTGCCTACTTCACAATATCAAAGATGACATCACAAACAAAAAGGTATCGCCTTGGAACTATTCACTACTTACGACTAGGTGTCACTTTGGAAATGTCCTTTATTTTAACTTAAGCCGTATTCAGGATCAATTTACAGCTGGAAATTTCTAGAGCAGTAGGCTTATGTGTGACTATCCTGCGGTTAGTGCGAGTGTTCACATGAAGCGATTTTACAGCCGATTTTTAATTGAAAGCAACAATTACTTGGTCTAAATGGGCTTTCTACTTATCGCTACCGTTAGTCGTCAAGCAACTTTGAGCCATTCAACTTTTTCTTCGCGCAATCCTGGATTTGTCTAATAAGTGGCTTCACTTATGATTCATTTTAAAGTACAGTCTGTGTCAGACAAAAGGAACCACAATTATTATCATCAATTATCAAGTATAGGCTAGAAGGCTGCCCTTGCTTAGGGCACACTTGGACAAATATTAAAGAAATTCATCCGTTGTGATGCCATACAGGGGAGAGGGGAAAGGAGAGGGAAAGGAAGAAGAAGCCTTGGGATAAGAGACGATGATGGCCATACATTTACGATGACGCCGACGGTGGCTGATTTACGTTCGTAGCCGCAACAAGCTACTGATGAACTTCTCCAGATTTGTGATATTTAGACCCGCTATATCCGCAGGCGTAGCGCAAAAATGAAAGCCCAGATGTCTAAATCTCTGCCAGACAAGAGCAGAGCAGCTGAGAAGAAGGTGTTGAGATGATTTCACCTCGTCCTCCAGACAGCTTCTGCAGAATGGACTTGAGGCAATCCCAAGTCTCACCGCATGAACACCTAACGGGCAATGACCGGTAGGGATACCCACCAAATTCGAGAGCTGGGGCTTTGTTACCCTTAGGAGTTCCTTCCAGCGTCCCTGATATACCCGTGGCCAGAAGACTTTTGCGGCCTCGCACGTTTGCGCACTATACCAGCACTCGCTGAGTTGACTCGACGCCCATTTTTCCAGGAGTAGACCACTGGTTATTTATGAAGTATAAAATATATGTATATGTTTAAAATATTTTTACATATAAGTATGTAAAAAAAGAGGTTGTCTGTAAAGTCGGTTTACTGACGATAGTTTAACGTGACAACGTCATAAGAAAATATTGATGGAATGGTTGCAATTTTCAGAACAAAATTTTAATTTTATTTGTTTGATAGATATTTTGTATGGATATAGAGCAGGAGGTAAAAGGAATTGCAATGGAATAGGTCAAGTAACATTTACACAAACGTAAAAAATGACGAAACATTTATCAAATTCATGAAAGATATCTTTAATTTCGATTGTGCATCAGACGTTAATAAGTCAACAACACTAAGAGGCAACATCATCGATTTGCCTTTTTCAAGACACTTTACACTCGAAACACTCCCTTTCATTTCCTACTTTTTCTATCATCGTCCTATTCTCAACAGAGAAATGGTTCATTACCATGCACAAAGGAAGAAGGCATATGCAAATACAAATACATATGTGAATTTATATACAAATGCGGATATACATACATATACATACATATATATGCTCACTCAAGTAGGGCAGAGCCAGATGTCGAACGTTGCCGAACGCGCTCTCGCTTGCAGTTCATTCAAGGTAACGGCAATGAGCAAGGTAACGACAAATTAGCGACGTAACGGCAATGAGCAAGGTAACGACAAATGAGCAAGGTAACGGCAAATGGGAAAGGTAACGACAAATGAGCAAGGTAACGGCAAATGGGAAAGGTAACGACAAATGAGCAAGGTAACGATAAATGAGGAAGGTAACGACACCATGCTTTGAACCAGTTTTTCTGTGTAGCTCGCCGACAAACAGGACTAGATTTTGCGAACTTGCCGCATGAGTTGCTTCAAATTGTGGACTGGCTTTGCGCAGGGATGCGTTTTTATAATTCCGCACACATTTTCAATGCGATTGGCGTCTGGGCACTGAGAACGTGGCAGTGACGTCATATTCTTGTTTCCAGGCCTTATAGAGTTGACTTTGGGGTTATGGGTCAATATCCTCTTGCAAGACCCAATCATTGTTTCTTCCTGGATGCATATTTTTCACCGACTTCAAAAGTCTTCGATTGTTAATTTCGACCATATTTCGGCTTTCAAATTTTGGACGAAGTGTTCCAAACATCCGAAACCGCGCTCGGTGAAGCAACCCGAAACATTCACTTTCACCGGGAGTTTAACAGTGCGCTGTACGATTTTAGCATGGCTCGTGGACCAAGTTTGCTTGAGTGGAACTCAATCCCAGAAAGTTACTTCATTCGAGAAAACCACTTTTCTCCAATCGCTTTCCATATTTTCTTTAGCCCAAGCCTTGCAGTCTCAATGCACTTTTCTGAGAGCAGTGGTTTTGATGTGGGATGGTAGGATATATTCGACTCCTTCAGCTGTTGTTCGATGGTGTTGATACTCATATCTATTCCCTTTTTAGCAAGAATTGTGCATGCTTGGCGTAGTCACAAAGAAGGGTCCCGCTTAAAAAGTTGGCCGATCACTTTATCCTGCTTTTTTGTCGTCACTCGCTTCAAGCCGCGCTCGGAAATCTCATAAACATTTTTGTACACCTGATTCCACATCACAATAAACTTTTCTGATTTTTTAATCGTTTTTGCAGTTGCGACGTAAGATAATTTCTGCCCTTTCGAATGCGTGCATAAAAATACCGCCTCTTAACGCTTCGTATACTTCTCACTCATTTTTGCTTGGTTGCGTTTATGAGAAAGTTTCGAACGACACTAACCTGAGTTAGCACTGGCGTCGTAGCTCTTGAGTGGAACTAGTACGCAGTAAAAATTAGAACGAAATACATTTTGAAGTTATAAGAACACAGACTGTACGAGAGCCGTTTGAAAAGTCCTTATAATTCAGAGAGATGGCACTGCTGGTGCGTATCGTGGTTATGTTTAGTTAGTAGCATCTTTTGGAAAAACACATCTCAAGTTTCAGACGGAGTGCTTTATTTCTTTTTGCTTGGCACTCGTTTGAATCGATGAAGTCAACCAGTTTCTTCTCGCGACCAGCTCACGCCTAAGCGGTTGTGGTTGCAAAATTAATAAAAATAGATTTCCAATTTGTTTCATATCTTCTCTATTCTCAAGACTTGGCTCCCTCGGATCACTCGAACTACTATTTGTACCCCAATTTGAGGAACCCGCGGGTGAAAAAATACTTGAACAAATCTTATTATTTGGAAAGATTCAACAAACTAGTGCATCGTCGGACGAAGTGTTTAATTCTGAATGGAGACTGTGTCGAAAAATATAAAAAAAAAATTTACCCCAAGCAATTAAGTAACTTTTATTTTTTTGCGCATTTTTCAAATGACCTTCATATAATAAATTGACAAAAATCAATATCACAAACTTTCAAACTAGTTGGTTTAGAGTGTCACCTGGTGGTTATTCCGTCAACGTTTAGAATAGCAGGTAGTTTTTTTATACTTATCCTTTCCAGTGCCGGGTAGTTACAGCTGCTAACTATATCTGCAAGCGGCCTCTCTCTTCCTTCGCCTTGGCTGCCAAAGCGTGCGTATAAAAAAGCAGGACATTTTCCCTAGTTTTGAAATCCTAACTAAATGACTGTCTACTAGTGGGCCTACTACTCTTACCAAATCGCATTGGCGCTGCATTGGAAATGTGCTGCCAAAATGCTATCAATGATATTACTATTGAACAAAGCCAAACACCCGCCTTGGCACCCGTAAATTCCTGTTTAGCTTACCAGTGACCCAAAGGCTGTTTCCATATGCTCCTAACGATAGTTCTGTTCACATTTGATAGCATTGTATGAGGCTGGAAGCCTTGCGGCTGAATCAATTCTAACAAAGCAAGCAAGCGAAAAAGTGTAGCAAGCATAGTTGTTTTTATGTGCGCGTATATGTTGAAAATTGTGCATTTATATGCTTGTCTACTCTACTCTACGAGGTAGTCACCTAAGTGAAGGTCAACATGAACTTCCTTTATGCCGGCGTGTATAAATATGTCAGCTTATAGTAGTCGCCAATATACTCACTTTCCACTCACAGTTATTTAGGAAGTGCATACCCATACAAATGTGTGTGTGTGTATATAAGGGTCTATAATGCATGTATGTGTGTATGTATGTACGTATGCATGTACTCACCTGTATTTTGGAGTGTTTGTGTGCATACATGCTTGCCTGCCAGCCGCGGTCACCTTTACATGGTTGACCAACAAGTGATATCCATAAAGCATAAGTGTGCCAGTGTGCTCCACTTGGCTCCTACACGGCGTATGAGTGCTCTGGAATGCACTATTTTCTGCTCGCTTTTTTCCTAAGTTTTTTGTATTTACTCCATGTTACCAACATATAATGTTGCATAGCTATCTGTGAGTGCAGTCGGTTTATGAATGCGCATACATATTTCCAGCCACAGTTCATCGAATTAGGAACGGCTTTCGAAAAGGCGCAGTTTATGTATGTTGGAAATTTTTTTTTTCGGCATATTAAAGTAAATTTACTTGGAGGAAATCCAGTTATTTCTGCAATAAATTGTCACCACACGGGAAAAGTTACTGTAGCGCTGGATTCATGGACTATACAAGTAAAGGGTCATTCAAAAATGACGCAGATAGTGAATAATTTCCAGACGGTGCGTTTTTTAATTATGTCATCTTTGATATTTGTCCAGTGAACAGATGTAATTAAGCAATTTTACACGATAGAACCACGCATACTGAACCCTATTTAGAAAATAGTCGACATTTGAGAACAACATATCACAAAATTCGTGATTTTTTTCGTGGAAATAATCATCAGAATGAGTCAACAAATCAAAGATTAATGAGCAAGTTACGAGAAATTGGTTCTGTCGAAGATAGAAAAAGGACTGGCAAACCAACATTCTGAAAGAATCTAACCACCAAACGTTTTGTTAGGAATCATCAAAGTAAGATAACGAAATTATCTTCGGTAAATTTCGTACTGAACGAATTTCTGCTTCACACTACCTCGAAAAGTATAGCGTATGCTTACTTGAAAACACAACATTCTATTTTTTTTTAAATAATATAGCACTATACGGAATTTATATATCCCGGAACCACCGTCACAATAACAAATTATTTCAACCCACAGATAAACCAACGAACCACACTTGCTGATAGGTATTACTATGGTCTCAGTAAGCAAATGTGTAGCAGAGACCTCTCTCGCCCGACAAAACTGGCACTTAATAGGTCTCTTTCCTCAGAAAGATTCTACAGAAACTTATACAAGTATGCGCTTGATCTCACCCATGCTACTCTACAGGGCTGAAGCATGAACTGTGCCATAGGTTGATGCAGCCGCTCGTGGGGTATTCGAGAGAAAGATATTTTGGAAAATCTTGGCAATAACTGCTACCGCCGAATAAGCCACGATCTGATGCAGAGGATCTAGAAAAGAGGATGATCAGAGGGCAAGTTAGAGGACAACGATGTAGCGCAAGACTATGCCTTCTATGGCTGGACCAAGTCGAGAGAACTCTATCATCGCTTGTTGTAACAAATTGGAGACGGCGCGAGCAAAGCACAGACGCCTGGCGTAACTTGCTGCAGGTGCCCTTAATCCGGTAGCGGATTTTGTTCCTTGATCGGGCCATATAAGTAAATAAGTAATACGATACCTTGCGAAAGTCTTAAATATATACCCTATGATCAAAAAGTACCGAGACTGTTGAGTGTAAATGAAGCGCGCACGTGGGAACCGGCCCATATCTGTCACTATTTATCCGTTTTGATGCGTTTGAGAGATGCTGTACGTCGCAAACGACCGCAAATGTGGGCAAACAATTTTTGGATTTTGCTTGATGATAACCCGCCATCGCCTCGGGCCCAAATTGTCCTGGATCATTTGACGAAACACCAAGTAAATACCATCGTGCAAGCACTGTATTTACCTGATATGACCCCTTGCGACTTCGTTTTGTTTCCCAAGTTGAAGTATGGAGGACTGGATTAAACGTTGGCACATTTGTGTTGCTTCACACGGGTCATATTTCGAAAGAGATAAAATAAATTTGCCGGAAACTAAACTCTGTTTTGTTCTATTTAAACAATTCCGGTACTTTCCGATCATAGCGTATTTATCCATTTAGGGTTAACGAAATACAATAATACAGCACCCTCCAGAATACCCAAATTTTAATTTGGTCAAGTACCAAGAAAGAGGTGGTTTGGAAGTAAATCTTCTTCACGAGGCGCTTAAATTATTTAGACAATTTCTGAACTTTATGGTTAAAGGGTAAAAGATCAAAAATACGTGGAAAGTTGAGGAACTACTAAGATATATTCTCTACTCTGAACTTTCTTTTGAGAATAATGTCGAATAGTAGAGCAAAAAAGCGCTTGGGTACAATAATTCAATTTACCGGTAGTAAAACTCTCTGACGATTGTAAAAATACTTCTTGAAATCCTACCTCCTGGCTGCCTTCTTCTTAAACAGAATCGAGATAAAACAATAAAACTGGGTCCCTCAAAACAAAGATATATTTAGCGAGAACTTGGACGTTAACTTCACCGCCGTACTTTAATATCGTTTTAAGAGATTCCATTCATTGCAGACGGTTCTCTCTTTGAGAAAAACTTACAGACTTCGACTCTCCTGTGGTGTCTTTCAAGCGTAGATCAATGCAACTGACATTGCGACAAGATAGATTAGTAGGAGTGGCCTTGCTTCTTCAAAACCCGCCTTCTTTGCGGGCAGTTGAGATGAGTTCAAAGCCGTTGATAGGGTAGTCATGCCAGAAAAAGGCGCATAAAGGATTTGGAAAATCGTATATGAGCTTATAAGAAAGTTTCTGTAGGTTTCTTATATTAATTTTTTATATTCCTATATAAGGTGGGGATAAGATCAGTTCAAAAAGTGTGCTGCCAGCTCGTTTTGAGCCAAAAATGTTAATACGTGACTACCATTCGGAAGCGTACAGATATGAAACTACGGACATGAAACACTAAATGATGGAAAAATTGTCTTCTAATGGCGGTCGCCCTTCGGCAGACAAAGGCGACCAGTTGAATATACTTCTGCTATGAAGAAACTGCTCATAAGGTCATAAAACCATCGGATCTTCTATGGCAGGCCCCTCATTTTCTGGGAAACATCAAGAAGCATACCACAAGTAGGAGAAGAAATTCGGTCAAACACTCATATATCAAAATGTAGAGTAAATGAAAAAGTGGTAATCTGCTTTTGGATACGACGAAGAGGAGTTATTTTCCGTTGCCTACGCGCAAAAAATAAAATATTTCTGACGTGTGTCTTGATGTTGTTCCGCAAATGGAGGGATCTACAGTTTTAAACCGACTCCGAACGGCAAATATCTTTTATGAGGAGCGCTTTCAAGGTAGAAATACACTCGGAGCTTTGACATTGCCTGCCGAGGGGCGACCGCTATTAGAGAAACTTTTCCTTAATTTTGCTCTCTCACCGAGATTCGAACGTTCGTTCTCTCTGAATTCCGAATGGTAGTGACACACCAACCCTTTCGGCTACGGCGACTGCCGTTCTAGTACTATTACTACTCATTACTAATTTTTTATTTAATTCGCTTAGTGCACATTCCTGCAATTCTCATAAAGTTTGTGAGATAAATAATATAAATCTCACGTTGCATACTTAATACAATGACCAGCAGCTTATTTCGGCTTAGGTCATGATCTTCATATTAAAAATAAGACCTTGCCCACCCAGTCCCAGAATCGCAACGTTAACCCCTTTTTAATCTTGGCGCCAAAATCCTTTTTGGGTGTTTGGTCGAGTTTCGCGTGCTATTTGTGGTGTGCGCTTTGATTTTGTTTCACAAATGGAGGAACCTACTGTTTTAAACCAACTCCAACTGGCAGATGCTTTTTTATGAGGAGCTTTTTCATGGTAGAAAATAATAATAATTAGCTACCCTATTGTCATTTGTTGTCCATTTGTGAAACAACATCAAGACGCACACCACAAATAGGAGGAGGAGCTCGACCAAACACCCAAAAACAGAGTGTACGCCCCAATTAGTCATTGTTACTTTTTCGTTAACCTCTGTCATTCTCGTCAGACTTTTTAAACGAATAGTTGACTTGATTTGAGCTCTAGCTCGAGTCCGTATAACTTGTCATTTAACGGTAATTGCAATATGGCTTAAATCAGATTTCCATTTTATCGTTGAAAATATAAACATCAGCCAAATGGAAACAACTTCCTGTATTTTTTTGTCCTTGTTCACTCCTGTTGGGAGCATAGGGGCTCGGCAAGACTCTTCCATCGTACACGGTTCTGTGCTGCTGTTTTTGCACCGTCGACCCATGAGATGTCGGAATCTGTTAATTCGCGCAGCATTGACCTTCTCCAAGTGTTTTTCGGTCGACCGTGACCTCTGCTCCCTTGCGGGTTCCAGTCCAGTGACATTCCCGTGATACTATCTGGTTATTTTCTCAACCATGTGACCTATCCATCGCCACTTTCTGCGTTTTCTAACTTCGTGTATTATTATACTCTTTTTAACCGACCATTGATTTCTAGAAGCTCTACCGACTACTGGCCTATGCTAAACTAGTGAAGTTGCATAAAAAAACACAGCTCGTTATGGGTGATCATAATTCAAGGAATAATAACTGTATGTGCCCGAGTGCTCGTGTTTGTGTTGGATTAAGGGTATCAATGGCGCACCGCCGTTAGCTGCCTGCTCGAATGGTTGTTAGCCACCGCGAAGTGTTGTGAATGTTGGCCTTTTGACTTTGAGTTTGCTATGTACTGAAGACTCCTCCTAACACTCCGGCACTCCACGCATTCACTCAATATTTGCACTTTTTAAGCATGTTTGTGTGAGTGTGTGAGTGAGTGTGTATATGTGCACTGTAAGTTAATAACATTGTATCGAGACTGACCGTTCACAGAATGCGAAAGTGTGCTTGAGTGCAATACGGCTGTATGTTGTTAAAGCTGTTGCTCTTCCTTTCTAAAGGCTTTTTTTGTATTTTTCATCTCTTCTACCAGAACAGTTTTTTACACAAACACTTCATTTTAGTCTATTGAAAAGCATTTAGAGGAATTTGCTATGACTGAGGATGCAATGAATGTTTGGGTGTGAGAGTATGAAATGCACGAGAGTTGCACTAGTGGCAGTAACTGTTGCTTTCCACGGTTGTGAAATGAATATGCATTTAAGGAGGGAATTACTTGAATACCTTTGGGAAATCTAAAATTTTTTTTTAACCAGTTGCCAAATGAAAGAGTTTAGCTTTTTATAGAGTAAGCGAAACAAATTTAAAGGGAAATGTTGTTAAAAGAAGTTTAACACATTTTTGTGATTTCAATGAGGAATAAATGCTACCTAGTTTTTTACGCTCACACTGAGTTTTTAAATTTAAAGTAAAGCTATGATTCAACCGTTTATTGATAAAGCAGTTCTTATTGCAAATATGAATATTGCGCGGTTCCACCCAATCCCGATTCAAGAGTCCAAGTTCGTGTACTCTGGCCAACGTGCACAAACTCTGTGCCAAATGCGGTAACCAACCAATGGAGAGCCATAGTAGATGGTAGAAAGAAAAGAAGCTGTAATGCGTCATTCAGACACATTCAGTTAAGGTCCCACTAAAGTAAGCAGGGCTTGTCCATCAGGAGAAGTGACTGCAAACGAACGTCTGACTTTCAGCGTCAGTTAAGGTCCCACTAAAGTAAGCAGGGTTTGTCCATCAGAAGGAGCGGCTGCAAACGAACGTCAGACTTTTAGCGGCTTGCCAAGTAAATGTGTATATGAAACTCTAATCATAAGGAGTGGCACTGTGCGCTGCGCTTTGGACCCATGAAGTAACAATCGCTTCCAAACCTTGGCATGCGACCCCCGCCGACTATGACAAATGTTTTAAGAGTCAAGATTTGAGGGCATGCGAGGGCACCGCCATAGCAGATTGGGTTCGTGCGTGACTACCATTCGGAAGTGCGAAGGCTCGAATCTCAATGCAAGAAGCTCCAAAATGGTAGAAAAAGTTGTTTCTAACAGCGCTCGCCCCTCAGCAGTCAATTTCAAACAACCGAGTTTATTTCTGCCTTGAAAAAGCTCCTCATACAAAAAAGATATCTGTCATTCGGAGTAGCCTTAAAATTACGGTTTCCTTCATTTTTGAAACAACATCAAGAGACAGGGGGGACAAGCAGGAGAAGGAGCGCGTCCAAACACCCAAGAAAGGGCGTAAGAGCCAAATATATGCATATATGTAGCGAACGCGTGTAAGCTCTTCGATGTGTCGTCTAAGAAGAATGTTCATACGGTTGCTTTCACATTGCTTTGCCTATCAATAGTTACAATAAATGTCGAGACTCGATAGCGGTAGATCTAATGGAAATATTGAGAGAGATTTTGCTCTCTGTATCATATGATAGTGGCAGGGGGTTGCCACATATACACCTGGAATGTATAGACTTTTTATGGGAAACGTGCCTCTGTCTGAAGTATTTGAGGTGACTAGGGCAGACTTTGTATCAATTCAAGAGATGCTATGGAGCTTGGAAAGGCAAGAAGGCCATTAAACTTCTGGCGTCTACTGCAGCGCAAATTTGGTTTAGGATCTGTGATGCCAGAAAGACCTCGGCGCCAAGTACTTTCGCTCACTCCCTTATTGGCATTATTCATAATGAGTTTCATAAACATCACGCTCATGTTCGCCACCGCTCCGACGGAAGAGAATGGCGTTGTGATCGATGACCGCAACTATAAGAAGTGCCCCGCCACGATATAGAAATCGTACTTGACGTCTCCCGAGATCTCGTGGGAAAGAAGAGATTTTCGGTCGAATGGCTGTTTCCGGCCGAGACCTGAAATATGGAATCATGCAGCACCTGTTTCTAACCCAAAAGGATCTACCAGAATACTGTTATATATTATTATTTACGAATTTTCTGTATATTTTTTTTACCTGCGAATCCAACCTAGAAGGGGAGAACACAAAACTGACCTCACCAAAAAGAAAATTGTCGATAAACTTTTATCTGAAGTGTAAGGTCACCATAGGCCACGATGTGCTGAGCTCTCTTCTCTAGGCTCTTTAGCAATAAGTTTATTGCCAGCACCCAGAGGAGAGAGGCTAGCACACTGCCGCGAGGCGTTCCTCTACTGACTCTTTTCCTGATCTACGAAGCTCCTAAGGTTGCGATCACAAATCTGCTCATGAGCATGTTTTCGATGAAATTAAGTGGAGCCATATCGGTCAGCGCCTTTATTATGGTGTCTGGTGCGATCTTGCTGAACGCGCCCTGGATATCAAGGAAACCTACGCGTGCTTGTAGATTGACCTAATTTTCTGTAAGAAGTGAGTTAAGTGCTGCTTTTGTTCGATTTTCCCACGTAACAACTCGACCAAAATGAATGCCTAAGTATTTAGTGTTCTCTGTTTGCGGTACCTCGCAATTGTTAAGGGGGAGCACCACTGTGATTTGTCAAAAAAATCGATTTGTTTTTGCATTTTCTTAAAGTAGATATATTCAAAAATATGTAAAAATATTTTAATTTAAAATCACGTATGAACCGATTTTAATGTTTTTTTTTTTTTTTTTAATTTTTGTACATGTATTGGCTACAGTCGTACATAGCCGTTTTTAAAAATTCCAAAAATTAATATTTTTTCAAGCCTTTCGAAAAAAAGGGGTAAAAACACAAACAAATTTTTCAAACCTGTACTATTTTCTCAAAAGAAAAAATAAAAAAACCGCCACATACGCCGATAGCTATTGATGTATAGATTAAAATTTTTTTGGTTTTTTGCTTTCAGATGATTTTTCACTGCTGTATCGTGGCCACCAGGGTGCATCCGTTTTTTATGACGTCATTGCATTAATATTCATAACAATTGTACTTTTCAATATTTTTTAATAAAAATTTGTGTCAGTATAGTTGAATATATGCTAAATAAATTATAATTTGTCCGATCCTCAAATAATCATCTCTACTTATAAGAAAAAAATTCATAAAAATCACTTAATTTTCACGCGTTCACAGTAGTGTTCCCCTTTGAGATGCTCTGGCAGCTTTAGAAGTCTTCCTATAAAATAAGAAACTTACTTAATGGTCTATAAGAAGACGCCAAGTCCAAGGGTTTTTCTGGTTTAGGTATAAGGATTAAAGAATGGACACTAAAAATATTGATTGGGCAAAAATCGTTAAAACATCATATTTGTATATATAAGCTATCTGAACAATTTGCATTTAATTTTCTTCTCTATTAAACAAAAGGCCGCTATTTAGATTTGACTCCTTCATTAGGCGATGGGAATCAGTTTTTGGTACGGTACCTGCCGCTCTCTGCCAATTCTTTTTAAACTACTGCTCATTTTTAATTTATTTTTTCAGTTTTAGCAATTTTCTTTGAACAATTGCCCAATATTTTCCAATGGGTCGTAATTGCGGACAGTTTGGTAAGTTGTTGTCCTTTTGAATAATGTTTACCCCGTTTGTTTTCATACCAGTTCATATCAAGACGTCTATAATAATACTGAGTCTATCTGTTGTTTTATGAATAGCAGCAAACGTATTTGCAAACACTCCTTCATATATATAAATTTCTTGAAATATAGTGTCCGTGGTAATGAACGTTTTGCTTTTCATACCCCATAGGCAGACGGCTCGCCAAACCAATATTTTTAGCTTAAAGGCACTTGGAACTCCTCCTCTCTTCGTTGCAGTATAAAGCTCAGCGTCCTGAATCAATTTAATGTGTGCTTTAACGTATATTTCATCTTCCATAATCACACAGCTGTATTTATGAATATCTTGACTATATAATTTTCGCGCACGTGTTTTATCACTCTTATTTTGTTTATCATTTCGAATGGATGCTATAATTGTAAACTTTCACTTTTGCGCGTTTTGGCACGTAACACCAGTCCTATTTACCATGGACTTTCAGGCCTTCATTCCATCGACAAGGTTTTATCAAACTTTTTTAACACATAAAATACAGCACTTTTCGGTATGTTTGGTATACCGTTGTACAACAAATGACCATTTCTTTTGCTTTTTTTGATCAATTTTCTCCGCAAGCTCGAACTTATGGGGTTCAGAGGCCCGAAAAAATGATGCTTTTCAATCATTTTTTTCGCTAGTCAATTGACTTATTTTATAAAAGCGAAAACATAGCGTTAAAACATCATGTTTCGACTTGAGTTTAGCGAAATTAAAAAAAAAATTAATAATTGTAAAAGTTATCGCTGTTTGTGTGGAGCCCGTTTCTCCAGAAGTCTCTTCCGGTGATCATCACAAGTCCTTGGAGATTCATCTAAAATCAATTGAACAAGATAAATAAGTTTTATTAATAGATAATCTTGTGCCTGATCAAGGCTTTTTTTTAAATTAACAATAGGAAATATTTTTCGGATTTTCGAGAAAAAACCGAGAATTAATTGTTAAAAAAAATCGAAATTTTTGAAACAAAAAAATACTTCGATCAGGCACGAGCTTTTTATGTTTTTCAAAAGCAGTACAAACTTTATTGAAATCTACCAACCGGTTTTTAAATTACAATGATCACCAGTTCAAAAAACATAGTTTTGAGAAAAACGCATTTAAGTTTTCTTATCGATTTTTCTACAGTTATGCGAATTATTTAATTACTTACACTGTGTCATCTTTTCCTGGGCCAAATAATAGTTCTTTAGCCTCCAAAATATCCATTTGCTGTTGCCTACGTAACATTCTACCTTCTCGAGTGTTATCGTTAGCGCCCTTATCTGCCACTTTCATACCTGCAGCAACCATTTTTTCAGCATAAGAACGCTCCCGACCAAGCGCAGTTTGTTAATTGTTGAATAACTCGAAAAGTGTTTGTCGGACTTACTTCAAATTTTCACTCAACGTTTCTAAGATACAATACTTTAAGAAACTGCAAAAAAATCCAATTTTTTGAAAATTCTGACTACCCCTAACCCCTTATCTAAACACCTTTTGGAGTATACGTAGACGTTAAAAAAAGTGAATACGCCAAATGAATAACGACAACTGCCACTATGAATTTGTTTTTATATACTTTTTTTTAAATATGGTTAATTTTATACAAGTGGTGAGTAAGCAAAATATTTTTTTTCGATTCCATTCTTTATGTCCGATACCTTCTATTGCACTGGAAAATACTACGTTCGAATCATTGCATCAAGCATATACGTGACGTTCCTCCAGAACTTTTTATCTCGGTGATTTGTTGCGCCTTATGTGCCTTCTATTTTCTTCCAAGTAAATTTCGGAAGCGGCAAATCTATTTGGAAGGGAGTTAAGAGAAACTCGTATATTTTTTTATCACCTTCAGAGCTTTTGCTAGAAAAGGTTTTGAAATAATCTGATATATACTTGTATTAAGTGAATTCAGAGGCTTTTGCTTTGGGGGCTTTTGCCCACTGTGCGCTAGATTTTTTAAATGGAATGACACACGGGATTGAAACTTGAGTGGATACATCTAGAACAGAGCGCATAGTATCTACCATCGAAATGCAAATGCGGTGAACAATAGCTGGCTACACAAGGCGCGATCTTAAATGAAACTAGGAGATGCGAAAGATGTGCGAAATCACTGACGTAGTAAAATGGAGCCGGAAAAGAATCAAATAATGGAACCAGCATGTAAAGAGAATGGGAGACGATCGCTTGGCACAGATTGTGAAGAAAGTTCAACTTGCAGGAAGGCCGTGAAAGCGTAGGCACGAGAGTTGGACGTGTGGATCCGGTCCGAATGATACAATGATGATATTTTTGTTTTAAAAAACGATGTAATTTTTTTCGTTGAAAAAACAGGACCTAGGCCGGCCTCGGTAGTCCAGCGTAAGTGCTCTAGCCTGCCATCCCAGAGGTTGTGGGTTTGAATCCCACGTAAAGCATGGTCTTCGCATTTTTCCAAATTTACCTACTTTTCCTGTTTCTAAAAAAAAAATCCTCCAATTCCTTCCTCAACGCCGAAAACGTATTCTTCCCATCCTTACCCCCGCATAAAAGACAAAGAAAAACACACAGTTACACATTCCATCAGTGGCACCAGCAAGAGGAAGCGAGCAACCGCGGTAATAGCGCAGACACACGAAATTTAGCGAAGTCCTCAACCATCTGTGCGATCCTTCTGCCAGAAAAATATGGAACACAGATGGCACTCCAAGCAGCAAAAAAGCGTTGTTCCTAAGCAACGACAGGTGGGCATTTCCACCACTTAGGACTGATGGTGAACAAGGAAAAAAAAGCCAAAAAAATGAAGAAGAAGAAGGCTGCGAAATATTTTTTATCGCTTTCCATAGCGGGTAGTTCGTTGCTTCTTGTTTGAAGTTAGACTTTGACTTAATACAATACAAGAAAAACATGATAAAAATGCATTCTATTCACACGAAAGCTAAACTCCACTGGGAGCAAAAAAAAGTCCGCTACAAAAAATGCTCTCACACATTTCTTCAGGATAATTTAAAAACAATATAAAACATGCAGAATTAGCACAAAAGTAGTTAGAATGGTTTGCTCAACGAACTGTGTGAATTCATTCGAGTGAACTTGAAGCGAAAACGACACTCACGTGCAACAGCTCAACGTCGAACTCTCGATTAGTAACAACAGCTAAACCATCATCATCATCATCATCATCGCTACCATCACGAGCATCACCAACGCCATCATAATAATTATAATCAACGTTACACTGAATCGCTACTATTGCCCGCCACCGCCATCCTTATTATTAGCGCCATTCTCATCACTCTCATCAGGCTCATCAACTCACGCGGTAACAACATGACGATGGGCACAATTAAAAATGACGTCGCTGACCAACTAATTGCAACCTCAACACTAAAGTCAAATGCTGACTGCACGAACTGCAGCTGATAGTGCCACGGACGTGCTATGTGGCACGTGAGCATAGAGGAAGACCGTTGATGGGGTTGGGAAGAAAAAGCCGACGCGTTCATGCACATGTGTTTGTGTGTGTGTGTAGTTTTGCACTGGCACGTACTCATAGCTTTATTATCAGCTATTTTGCAGCATTGCAGCAACAACAACAGTTACAAATAACAATGCATTGCACTGAGGATGTAGAAACTAAAGCAGAATTAACTAAGCACAAGCAAAAGCTCAAGTGGGATATACACGACTGCAAAAAGAGGAGGAGGAGGAGGGGCGAAAAAGACAGAGAGGGAGAGGGGAAAAAAACCAAACGGGCTTTTGAAAAAACTATAACCAAGTATAGTATTTAAAACACAAACGCTGTGGAGGCGTATGATGGGAAACGTAGAATGGAAGCGATGCGAGGATGAGAAAGTTTGGTTGAGGGTTCTTCGTCAAAGCTTTGTCCAACTACGACTGTTGGCTAAGCGAATGAATGAAGTTGAAAACGCTACTGGCGATTCAAGTTTAATTGTGCAAATTAAATGTGCGGTCCGTTTGTTGCAAGCGAGCTGGGGCGTATGCCGGGATTAAGTCATGGTCAGTGGCATCAGATAAGTGCACTGGGGCAGCACTACACTTCTACATAACGAAACACGTACACGCACACACACACACACAAGTGCATTATTTTCCTGAAGTATCATTGTGTGTGTTACTTACGTTTGCATGTTTGTTTTTGTTCTAACACTAGTGACCCAAAAGTGTATGTAGAGTATTTTTGAGATGGTGAAATAAAAAATAAAAAATGGGATTAATACCTGAAACCCGTAATGAGTGGCAGCTGGAATGAAGCAGCATAGCTTACGGTTTTGTAGTGCTATTTTGTTTATAGCTGAATGGCATAGAGCTTGCGAGGATTTGTCGGTTTGTTTACCGTGTTACTAGCCTCAAAGGAGGATTCTAGAGAGTAAATTTAAAAAGGGTCTGGAAATATATAAATTTTTGTGTGCTGCTGCATTCAAATGTAAGGATATATATTTTTCCCTGAATTTTAAGACAACTGTACTTTGTACTTGTACAACCTTTGCAAGTTTAGAACAAAATAAAGTTGCAATATATACTAGAATGTGGCAAAAAATCAAAGTGGTCACTTGTACAGCGGTCAAGTACAATTGAATTTTGAGTGAATCTTAAACAGGCTCGAACAGTTTTTGGCGCCCCTTATTTCACATTTGTTTTCTTGTTAATATTTGAGTATGCGATAAGCAATGAAAAAAGTGGCGATATGCTGAACTATACCAAAATTAGCGAATGTTTAACAACTAAAATTTCATTTCTACGTCTCAAAAACTACCTTCTCCGCGAAATTAATGCTAGAGTTGGATTTAATCGCCCTATAAATTTCCCTAAATTTTCATTTCCATGCAGCAAAAATATTATTTCAAAGATATCCCAATTGAAGGATACTAAAAATTTAGCCTCAGTAGTCTAGTTTAAGTGTACTAGCCTGCCATCCCAGAGGTGTGGGTGCAAATCTCACCTTCCATTTTCCAGATTTACCTACTTTACCTGTTTCTAAAAAAAAATCTGCTAAAACAAGCAAAAACAAACAGTTACATATTGCATAAATGGCACCAGCAAGAGGAAGCGGGCGACCGCGGTAATAGCGCAGACACACCAAATTAAGCGAAGCCCTCAACCATCTGTACGATCATTCTGCCAGAAAAATTTAAAACACAGATGGCGCGCCAATCAGTAAAGAAGGCGTTGTTCCACTTAGAACTGGTAGCGGCAGGCTAATCACCTACCCTGTCAGAAATTAAATAGATTAACGAAACCAATGCAAGACAAGTCTTGCCGATGCCCTATTCAGAAGCTAAAAAGTGCAATTCAAAATATTAAATAAAAAGCTGAACTTAAAGCAGAAGATCAGGAAGACAGCTTGACTAATTGAATTAAATTCACAAATAGGTGGGACGATTTGAGTATTAATAGAATAGTTAATTATCACATAGAAGTAGATTACGAAGAGGACGTTGAGGAACATTAACCCTTTGGGACGAGTGTCGTCATATAGCCACCCAAGCCATTTTACCGTTCCGGACGCGAGTCGGCATATAGACGCCCAAATTAGTGCGTAGCTGCAAGGCTTGCGACGTCTGTCATTCTGAGCGATAAGAGACGCATAGGTAAGAATCAAGAGGAGTTTGCCGTATGCGGTCTCACGATCAACACGTACTGCTGAGAAAAAGATTCAATTATCCCGTGCGAATTTCTAAGCATAAGATTAATTAGATTAATTTGTTTTCGGGAGTGCTAGATGTGGACTAAAACCATTCGTCAGTGGTTTCATAAATGATGTGTGAGCGCAATGCGCTTGAATTTGCATTTAAAAATGCTAAAAACTCTGCAAGCAGTGACTTAAATAGAAAAAGAAAAAATGACAACGTGATAGAGGACACAATGTCAAAACATAGCAAAAACAATTACTATGCTATTCTAGACAATGAACTAGAAGAGTGTAATGAAGTGATAGAAAAATTTGAGCAGTACTTGCATACCAACAATCTAAGCAACGAAAGAAGTGAACAAATAAAAACTGGTGATACAATAAATAATACCACCGTTACACCAACAAGTGCAAAGTCAATCACAAATCCTGTTGCCTCCACTAATGTAAACAATGACAGTGGAACAAATACAAACAAAAATCACAAAAACAATAGTAAAAATATTCCCCCTATAAATACATTTGATATAGAATCGAAACAAATTATAGAACTAATAAAAGATGGTTTAAGGATAACACAATTCACAATTAAAGAATATAAACAAAACAAATTAGCAATTTACCTAAAAAACATCGCCGACTATAAAAGAGTTCGAGGATACTTAGAAAAATCTAAAGTGAAATTCTACTCATATACGCCTAAATGTTTGAAAACAAAAACTATATTAATGAAAGGGCTAAACAGTAACACCGACACCAAAGACATTTTGAGTGAACTTTGCAAATATCAAAACGATAACCTTGAAATCCTCAAAGTAACACCATTCACTACTAAAAACTCAACACAACAAAAAATAAAACTACCAATTTTTATGGTTCAAATAAGTGCGGAAAGCAATGTTAACGAATTAAAACAAATTAAAACCATTTTATACCACTGTATTAAATGGGAACACTTACGTAGGCCTGAGATAACTCAATGCAGAAATTGCCAAAGCTTCTTCCATAGTGCAGCCAATTGTAACCTACCACCAAGATGTGTCAAATGTAGCGGAACACATAAAACCGAAGACTGTTCTTCCTCAAGCGGAACCTTGACGGAGAGGGAAAATGTGTACTGTGTCTTATGCAAGAAGTTTGGACACCCAGCATCTTACAAAGGCTGCGACCGATACAAAGAACTGCAGCAGAAAATTAGATTAAGAAAACAAAACCTCATTGCTGCTAAGACAAGCACCACTGGAAAATTCACTACCCCTAATTTTAGCTATGCCGACGTAATTAAAGAAAATATTGGGGCAAATAGTCCTACTAACAATCAAAGTTTAATACTGCTAGAATTAAAAAATACAATGTTATCTCTAAGTAAGCAAATTATGGCTCTTCAGAAGCAGCTCGAAATACAAACTGCACGAATCGATGCAATATGTAGTCTAGTAGACTCAGTATGAATTCGCAATCGCATTTAAAAATATTTTCCATTAATGTTAACTCAATCATTAATATAAATAGAAGAATAGAATTAAGTAAGTTCTTAACAGATAACAATCCAGACATAGTTTTGCTGAACGAAACCAAACTAAACGCAAAGCACAAGCTTAAATTTAATGGATATTATTTAATAAGGAGAGATAGATCTAGTAGAACGACAGGTGGAGGAACTGCGATTTTAATTAAAGAAAATATGAAATTTGCCAAAGTTTTTAATTATAGAGTAGACTCCCTCTCTTATTTAGAAGCTTGTATAATTAAAATGCATATGCCCCCAAATAATATATTGTATCTAATTGCAGCTTATTATCCATCAGGAAACAACAACGATGCATTCAAATCAGAACTTAATGTAATATTTGAAGCTCTTGACCTTCAAAACCCAGATCATTACTATATATTAGCAGGTGACCTTAATAGTAAGCACTCGGACTGGGGAAACACGCAAAACAATACTAAAGGCAACGCTTTAAAAGATTGGCTTACTTCAAATGCAATAGAATTTAGATGTAATATGTATGCCTCCGTAACCCCGTCTTATGAAAGGACCCACTCCTTCCTAGATATTTGTATTGCTAATCATAGAATAGATATTCAAAAGGTCAATGATACAATGAACTGTTTAAAATGCATCGACTATGATAGCGACCATTGCGCTATCGAAATCAACGCTACCCGTAGGGATGGCACATTCTATCTTAACTTGGCAGGCAATCCAATCCAAAGAACATTGGACTATAAAAAAACCAATTGGAAAAAATTTCGAAATACCTTGAACACACAGCTTCAGAAAGAGATTTTGGCACCAAACAATAGAAACTTAACTAATTCCGAAATTGATCTGCACTTGCTTAAGCTAAATAAAATTATTTTAGCAGCTGTAGAAAAAAATGTCCCAAAAGTTGAGACAAAAAATCCTACCAATACTCTTGTAAATCTACCTATCATAAAAACACTACTGAAAGAAAAAAGTAGAATTCTTACTAACATCAAAAAACACAACCGTCTACAAATATACCTCCCTCCTAACATTCTCCAACAAGAAAAAACAAAACTAAAGCTTGTAAAAAAATTAATTAATGACAATATAAAGATTCAATTTAATAATCAACTCGAACACACACTTATATCCCTTAAGAATACCGACCCCTCAAAATTTTCAGTAATTCAACGAACTTTTCTAAAAACGACAACTCAATTAGTCACATAAACGTTCCTTTTAACTCATCAGATATACTTCAAAAAGCTGGCCTCGATTGCAATCTGCTAGAAAAAAATTTTACAACAGGCAACTACTGCATCAAAAACAGTGAAGATATACCCGATATAGTAGGGCTTCATTTTGAAGCAATTCATTCTTCAAAACAGTGCAAACCTGACAATCTCGTTCACTTACAGGTGCAAGAATGCTTCAATAAGTTTTTAGAAACAAAAACTTTATTCGACAGCTTTCGAGCAACCAAAACAAGATTTAATGCCATCAAACAAGCCAATAATTTAACCGAAGAACAAACAGGCAACTTCTTTATTGGTTTCGATGATCTCTCAGATATATTTTCCAATCTTAAAAGTAAACTGTCCTCAGGCTTAGACCAAATACCTAACATCATTCTTAAAAACTTATCCCAAGAACTTATTTCAGAATATTGCACACTATTCAACAACATGTTGAATAATGCCTATTTTCCTCCTATTTGGAAAACAGCTAAACTGATCGTGATACCAAAAAAGAGAAAGACAAAAACTGTTTGAAAAATCTCCGACCAATTAGCTTGTTACCAAACATTAGTAAAGTTTTTGAGGTCGTAATCAACATAAATATAAACAGGGTCACTAAAACCAACAACTTAGTGAGTTCTAAGCAATTTGGGTTTAAATATAGACATTCAACTATACATGCAATTAACCTTTTGACTTCCGAAATTAACTGGAGCTGGAATAAAAAACATGTCACAGGAGCTTGCTTCTTAGACATTGAAAAAGCTTTCGACAAAGTGTGGATCGAAGGCCTGATGTCTAAGCTCATAGGCTATAAATTCCCGGTTCACCTCGCCATTCTCATTTATAACATGCTGTCAAAAAAAAAATTCTCAGTACATATAAATAATATGAAAAGTAAGCGCGAATTTAATATAGCAAATGGTTTGCAACAAGGGACAGTAAATGCGCCAGTACTTTTTAATCTCTTTATACTTGACTTGCTGGATAAAATAGATAATATCATAGCCTTTGCTGATGATATTGTCATTTACCATCCAGGCAGAACAATAGAGGATATTAACAGAAATCTGCAACTGAAATACAATATTGTAGAAGATTTTACAGTAAACTGGCATCTTAAAATAAATACAAAGAAATGCGAAAGCATTTTGTTTCGTCCACCCATAAAAAAATGCAACTCAAATGTCAGAAAAAAATGGAAAAATCTAAATATAATATCTAATGAAACCAGAATCCCTATTCAAACCACTGAGAGAGTCAAATATCTCGGTATTCACCTTGATAAATTTTTATACTATAACGATCACATTAACCTCCAAGTCGAGAAGACCGCAAGAGCTTTCCATAGCTATAAAAAAATGTTTTCATCGAAATTAATACACAAGAAAGTCAAAATATTAATGTATCAAACCCTGGTAAGACCTATACTCACATATGGTTGCTCAATTTGGTACAACATTTCACCCTCATATATGGAACGACTAAGGAAGCTTGAGAGAAGAATACTCCGATCATGTACTTCATTATATAGATCACAAAATAGTAACTATACCAAATACATCTCGAACTCAAAGCTTTATAACACAGCGAAAGTGCCCAGAATTGATTGTCATATTATAAATTTAATAAGAAAACATATCCGGCGTTGCCTATACAATACCAATAACATATTAATAAGAGCGTTTTACTACGAAAGCGACGATTATTTCTCACTAGCTATTTCTAATGGATTTGCACCTGCCGAATCCTTCTTATACCTCGACAAAAATGGCTTTATACAAAACGAAAACCACACGCCAATAATATATCACATATTCAGAAGAGCGAACAATAAAATAATCACATCAAAAACACTTAATGCAAATAATAAACGTTTTGATACATATATTTCAAGCTGCGACAAAATCGAATCCACCCTTACTATTAAAAACTGTTGGTGGTTAACAAATGACACGCAACACTAACTCATACCACCTTTCTAGTCTGACTACCTTCTTTTACTAGTTTTAAGCCTTTTATTATAAACAATAATCTATGCATCGTTTTTGTTCCCAAATATAGGTAAGAATCACAATTTAATTCAAAAACAGCAGGGACCATTAGCGATGAAGTCGTGTCTTCCTTATAAAATAAACTTACGATGT
>JAYXIM010031210.1:0-14998 GCA_037575425.1 Anastrepha fraterculus | reverse complement strand
ACATAGCCATCCGTTCAGCTTCGTTTATACATTTAAATATAATTTAGAAATAAAACTAAAAAACAAACTTTATATCTAGTTAACCCTTTCGCGATATTGTTGCCATATGGCAACAGTAAACTTTAAAAGGCCGTCAACACTCTCTTGTAAAAGAAATCACCTTTTTTGTTACATATTTTCAAAAATTGAAGTTTAATGGTTAAACAGAAATAAAATAAATAATAATCGCCCATTATATATCGGTAATACAACATTTTTAAAGAAAGCCTTCTGGCATATAGCACTTCACTCTGAAATTTGTATCTTGCATTTTTAGATTTTTGAGGCATTTTGGGCAAATGTTTTCAACAATTTTTGAATAAAGTATATAGAAAAATGTTCAATCTGTCATTTGGCATATAAATATTTTTTCGCTCGCAGCCTTAAAAGCTGTGCTAATTTTTAAAACTAAGCTTGATGCCAAATGGCAACAAATTTCTCGTAAGGTGTTAACTTGCATTAAATTGCAGAAGAAGTTTATTTGCGATTGAAACCAATACAAAACATTTGTTGCCATATGGCATTGGATGGCGTAATAAAAAGATGTAGCGAAAGGGTTAAGCTTTCGTGTTCACTGAAATTTGAATTGGTCGAGTCAAGGAGCAACAAGAGATTTGGTGGCTCCAAATGAAAAAAAGAGGGTAGATAGTCAAAAAGGGAAGGAGAAAAGTATCAGAGAAACAGATAGGAAAGAATAGAGACAAAGACAAAGGTAGTTAGGCCTGTGAGAATTTTCCAGATTCTTTGGCAAATCTGTAAATATCCTCCACTTTCAGAGAACGAATATTACTCATTCACACGGCATCGGAACCCAAAACTCGTAACCTTGCTCTAGCAAAGGCAGGACACTCACAGACAAAGTGCTCAGTGCTATCCGCCTCCTCCAAGCAAGACAGACACATTGGGTCCTTAATGATTCTAATGGTGGAGATATGCTGATCCCATAGGTTGTGTCCTGTAATCAACCGAAGGTCCTTCCTTTCGTCTTCACTACTTTGTTAATATAGATCACATCGCGTTGACAGATCAAATAAAGAGGAGCGAAAATAGTTGGAGATTTATTTCAAATTATTGCTATGCGTTACTGAAAACAAATATTTATTTATTAGGGGTGGCCAAATAAATCAGATAAGAACGATGGAAAATAATTAAAAAAAGCAACAACTGTGCGAGATTTCAAATTGGTTTTAGCTTATTTTTTAAGCTAAATCCAAGCCTAGAAGTGCTCTAAATAGTCAACCCATTTTCTGATTACTTATATATATATATATAATTGGCACGTACACCCTTTTTGGATGTTTGGCCGAGTTCCTCCTCCTATTTGTGGTGTGCGTCTTGATGTTATTGCTCAAATGGAAGAACTTACAGTTTCAAGCCGACTCCGAACGGCAGATATTTTTATGAGGAGCTTTTTCATGGCAGAAATACACTCGGAGGTTTGCCATTGCCTGCAGAGGGGAGACCGCTATTAGAAAAATATTTTTCTTAATTTTGGTGCTTTCACCGAGATTCGAACCGACGTTCTCTCTGTGAATTCTAAATGGTAGTCACGCACCAACCCATTAGTTCAATGTTTTTTTACTTTATTCCGGTAATAGCGTCTGGAATATTCATCTCGAGCTCATCTAACGTGATAAGATTCTTAGGGTTGACTTAACCTAGGAAAATAATCGAGTGGTGTTAAATTGGAAAGTCCGATTGAATAATTTTCTTGAAGTTTCTACATCATAACTTCGAGAACTGCGACGCTTTTCTGGCATGTAGCGCTATCTTATTTGATCCCATTGCTGGGATATATCGATGCTGTGAGACTCTGGGTAAAGACATCTATTTCACCGTCCTCTATACCGAGCAGCATTGATGGTAATGCTAAACAACTCCACGCAGTCAATCCTTGTTGATGCATTGATGGTTGGTGGAACACTTATATATTGTGCTCGCCCCAATAGTGGCAACTTTGTTCGACGAAGTCCACATTGCGTATATCTACAACTGGACTGTAACACGTGAATTATGTTTTTTTATATTTTTTGCGCTGTTGGGACTCATTTAGCCGAGGATATGGGAAAAGTATGTACTGTCCCTGCCAATTAACTCGCGATGCTTTCAAGGCTAAAGAATAGAGTTATATGCGTTGTAATTAATTTACCAAAATATAGACAATTATTTTAATATGTGCAGCCTGTGTTGTCGAAGGGATCGTGGTGAGCATTTAATATAATTTCCATACACTAAAAGGACGTGACGAAACAAAAAAATATACCTTCAACCCGACCTGCTTGTGCCCAAGTTTCAACAATAAAGGGACATTTATATATTCAGCCTCTTTGTATTAATTGTGACTCGTGCTTAGGGTCGTCATCTTGGCAAAGGCGAAAGTCATCTTCAATTTGTAATTTTGTAGCGCTTTGACAAAATGTTCTTGCACAAGTTTTAAATAAACATATTTGTTATTGTTATTTCGTTAAAGGTCAAATTATCAACTCCATTTGATGACATGCATGCCCAAACCATAGCATTCCCACCGCCATATTTTATAGCAACGCCCAAATTTTGTAGTTTGAGCCCCGTATTGGCCTCGCGCCATATTAAAAGTCTGCCATCGGGTCCAAATAAGAATATTTTTAGCTCGTCTATCTTATTAAGATGGTCACGCGTAAACTGCAATCGCTTACTTCTTTTCTAAGGGCTATTCTACCTTTTAAATTTGTTTTACTCAATATTTTTCTAACAGCTTGCGGATGAAAAGTCTGGCACCAGCAATAAATTGATTAATTTTTTCCCTTGAAAATCGTTTGCGCTATTTAGAACATACGGCCGCCGTAGCCAAATGGGTTGGTGCGTGACTACCATTCGGCATTCACAGAGAGAACATCGGTCCAAATCTCGATGAAACACAAAAAGAAAAGTATTTTCTAATAGCGCTCGCCCCTCGGCAAGCAATGGCAAACCTCTGGGTGTATTTCTGCCATGAAAAAGCTCCTCATAAAAATATCAGCTGTTCGGAGTCGGCTTGAAACTGTAGGTCCCTCCATTTGTAGAACAACATCAAGACACAAACCACAAATGGGAGGAGCAGCTCGGCCAAATACCCAAAAAGGGTGTACCTGCCAATTATATACATAAATATATTTAGAACATGCACTATCTTGGTGTTATTTAAGACTGTCTTTCCTAAAAACGCGCAGCGGTATTATTTTAATATTGTACATCATCCAAGAAAATGTTGGCTTGTTTCCTTCTCATTTAATTTGCATAAAGAGCAGTTCTTAAAGGCAACTAAACAAAGTGCATTAAAATTTACTTTGACCTACACTATGCTCGAGTTCTTTGTATATCCTCTCCCTACTGTTTAGTGCTCTATTCTGCAAATTTTGCTTGTTAGTAGTGTTAATCCAATTTAGAAATATTTCGCTGTTTTCTGCCCACTTGCTTTTTTCTAATACCGTTCCGTAAATTATAAGCCAATGCTATTTGACTTAAAACTTTAGCCCAGAAAATATCTTTTTTTCAACTATTTTTGGCTTCAAGCCTTCATATATGTACAAAGATTGGCTTTTGGATTGGATTCCAACATTTTCTGAACCCTTTTTAACACCATAAGCAAGACCGCCTATCAGCATAATAAATTCCTAGAGTTCCAGTATAGAGCATAGCGTCACAACGAATTTCTTCAATTCCGGTGTGTTTTGTGTCAATATCTTAACTTCGTTCTAGCTTAGTTGCATGGCGCGGGTTTCTGACTCCAGTAGTGGTCTCCGAGTATTCGCCTGCGGCTTCCTTGGGGATTCCAGTCAATGGCGGCCCTTGCTAAGCCACCATTTTCTCTGCGTAGAACATAAGCAATCCAGTAACATTTTCTCTTTCGGATCTCTAATAGTATAGTCAGCATTCGAGATAGTTTTTTTGTCAGAATATTTTAAGAGGCATCTGGTTACAAAAATTTGTAACGAGCTGGTGTCAGCTGACGTCGCTTGGTACGTTTCACAACCATAAAGTAAAGTCGACTTTACATCGAAGTTAAAAATTCGCCGTTATGCGTACCAGATTGCTTGCAAAGAGCCAAGTGCCGCCAAAGCTTTCTTTATTCGACTTTTAACATCAGATCGCCTTTAGCTCTTTTTAATTATAATAGATTTTTAATAAAATTAAGTTCATTCTATATCAGAAACCATAGTAATCCAAACTCCTTATATAAGATTTCAAAATACTCGCAAAATTTGTATCAACATTTTACAAATTAAAAAAAAAAATAAAAAAATAGAATTAAGAAAACCATTTGGGCTCTTAGTTTTAGAGCCCATTAAATTCAAGCATATCAAACTAAAAGATTTAAAGTCGCTCAAAATTTTGGTTGATTTTGATAACTTGTTTCCCTGACGATGTTTCGCACTTCCTTCGCATAAAAGAAAATGTAAAGGTTAAAGTTTAAGGGCCGATGTTGAATGTAAACCAGATCTAAACCTCAAGTTTTTTTCTGCATTTCATTTAACATTTTTCAATCTCAGACTAACTCAATTTAAATCATGGAAAGACACACAATCGAGCAACGCGTTGAAGTTATATTGCACACTTCGTGATTTTTTCGGTCAATTTAATCGTCCAAATGTGCGTACAATTGGAACAATTGTGCAAAAGTTGAGCAAACCGGGTCTGTAGGAGATGTGAATACACGAGAGCACGCTCGTGTAACTCGTACTGCTGAAAATATTGCTGCTGTTCGCGATAGTGTGGTTGAAGAGCCGTCCACCTCAACTTGTGGTCGTGCCCAACAATTGCACCTCTCACGCTCGTCGTTGATGAACATTATGCATAAAGACTTGCATTTACATGCTTACAAGGTGCAATTGACTCAAGAACTAAAGCCTCTTGACTAGTTCAAGCGTCGTCAATGGTCAGAATGGTGGCAGGAAGTGGCAACAGTGAATGACCAATTTTCGAAGAAAATCACATTTTCACCTCAGTGGATTCGTCAATAAGCAGAATTGCCGCATTTGGGCGAATAATAATCCAAGAGTGATTGCCGAAAAACCAATGCACCCTTAAAGAGTCACTGTTTGATGCGGATTATGGGCCGGCGGCATCATTGGGCCGTATTTTTTCCAAAATGAGGCCGGTCAGGCAGTTACTGTGAATAGTGTTCGCTATCGTGAGATGATAACGAACTTTTTATGGCCCGAATTGGAAGATATGGATGTGGACAATATGTGGTTTCAACAGGACGGTGCCACTTGTCACACAGCTAACAAAACAATGGCTCTTTTGCGCGAAAAATTTGATGGCTGAATAATCTCACGCCAATTGGCCGCCAAGATCATGGGATTTGACACCGTCGGACTTCTTTCTTTGGGGTCATTTGAAAGAAAAGGTGCACGTCGATAAGCGAGCAACAGTTCAAGAGCTCAAGGATGAGATAATTCTGCACATTAACGGCATAGAACCTCAATTATGTCTTAGCGTCATCGAAAATTTCTACCATCGGATGGAGGTGTGCCACCGAGCCCCGGCGGCCATTTGGCTAATATTTTGTTCCATACGAAGCGAAGCTGTAATAATATTATCATAATAAAGGGAAATGAGAATAATTTCCTAAAAAAATTGTACTTTGTTCGAAATCAACACACTTTATTTCTTTCGATATCTACCAAATTTTGTATTTTTTTTTTTTTTAGTTCTGACTAAAAATTTGAAAATTGGATGAATATATGTCGAATTCTTATAAATCTTGGATTTTTATAATTTTGTTTATTTATTATTTTTCATATAAGAAAATAACGGAGATTCTGAAGTAAATTAGCAACTAGTTAGACCCTTCCCATTTTTTTAATATTGTTGAGTGATGTATTATAGTAACAAATATTGTATATCCACCTGCTAAAAAATATTTGAGTAGCCAATCTATCTCACCGCGACCAAATTAATTTGTTTATTTGCATTGCTTTTTTCTTAAAGTAAAATTCGCTTTGAAACTTAATTGTCTTCGCTTATGACTGATTACATACGACAAACATAATATTTCTTTTTCATTTAACACATTTTCATATCTCTCTATGCCGTTATCCTTCAACTTTTTGCAATTTTCTCTTCGACACACCATTCCGACCAGTAATTGCTGGTTACTCATACGCAACGTCGGTTCGCCTTGGTGTTGAAATACTCATATGTGAGTTCTCGTTCGTACATATGGATAAGAGTGTTTCTGATCTCAACAATATACCACATGTGTACGTCTGCTACTGTCCCTTTTAAAAAATGAGACGAAAGAATATCAGCATCAAAAATTGGTGACCGAAATAAAATGTGTCGCATGGAGTGAAGTGGATATGAATTGCAATTTGTCTGTTCGTTATTGCACTGTCGTTGCAGGATAGCACACACAGGCACATGAGTACGTGTAAGCGAACATGCGTGCGTGCATGTGCGTGATTATGTGCGAATGTGGAAAACCAAACGACCAAACAACAAACCGCCGAGCAATAAGCTTATTTTTTCTCAGCAATATTGTGGATAGTTGCAACAGCAGTATCGAGTGGGCAGGGTGGTACACTCATTTCGAGCTGTGGTACGTTCGCACTTTTGCCCTATTAATATTGGTATTATGTGTTTGCATGACATTTTTTATGGTTTACTTTTATTTCCTTAATTTATTTTTTTTGTTCTTTTGCTATTTTTTCTTCTTTTATGGGTGTTGATGCTTTGGCATCTTTTGCCCTGTCACCATGCAACAACAAATGCAAACAGCAGTGCCTTTTGTGTGTGCACGAAATTCACAACTGCCTTCCGGTCAGCGAGGCGTCGTTGCTGGCCAAGCGGATGTACTCCGTCATGCTGTTTGTTGTGCAACCACGCTACCGCAGTATTCAACACCAGTTCGTGCGGTGAGTGTTGTTGCATCAGAACAAGTGTACGGATATGGTTGGCTTGCTGAGTGGTTGAATTGAGCTGATTCGGCTGGTTTCCCTGGCTTGTCTGCTGCGGCAAACGCGGTTAAGGGTTTGGCTTCAAGGCGATGAAGCAAACGCATGCAGACGTGCAGTAGCACGTATGCGCACACACACACAAGCAATGAAACGCAGTAGTTCCGAGCTAACTACTGAACTACCAGTTTGCCTTGCAGCTGAAGAAGTTCGTTTTCTATATCTTTTCAATGCAAGGAAATGTATTATCAACCTGGTAATCGTACTAATCGGTGGTCACCGTAGCCGAATGGGTTGGTGCGTGACTACCTTCCGAAGTTCAAAGAGAATGTATATTCGAATTTCGGTGAAAGACCAAAATGAAGAAAAAGTTTTTTCTAATAGTGGTCGACCTTTGGCAGGCAATCGCAGACCTCCAGGTGTATTTCGGTCGTAAAAAAGCTTCTCATAGAAATATCTGACGTTCGGAGTCTGCTTGAAACTGGGAGGGACCCTCTATTTGTGAATCAACATCAAGATGCAGACCACAAATAGGAGATCCTCCTCGGCCAAACACCCAAAAAGGGTGTACGCGCCAATTGTATATATAATCGTACAAAATGTCACTTGTCAGCCTTGTATGTGAGCTTCACGCCAATTAACGAACTAGCTAGCTTCTGCATCAATATTACCCTAGTTAATGAACTAGTTCAAAATGCACACAAAAAGTTCTAGTCCAATTTGAGACCAAAATCACGAGTTTGTGACGAGTTGAAAAAGTAAATAAAAAGCGATTAATGAAAGTTTCAAAGATATTTTATTAGGAATAGATGCATCGCACAAATCTTTTTCTTATCTCTTAATTTGCCACTCGAATTATTATGACTTTAATTTAAAAAATCTGTTTGGAGTCTTTATTGGCAACCTCCCTTAGACACTGCTGTGTGCTGACAATGTAGCCCTTCTCGCACGTGACCAAGCCATCCTCCTAGAAAATCTGAACCGGTGAGTTCTCTCAATGTATCGAATAGGCTACGCACAAGAGACCGAAGCAATAGAGTTTTATTTTGCCAGAGCGAGTTGTGAGAGTCCAGTTCTTACAATAAATAATGGCCCCTTCAAAATTGTTGATACCTCGACTTGCATGTCAGCAAAGATGGTAAGTTCGAACGAGTAAATTGCTCGCCGAATTCAATGTGCGACAAGAAAATTCCAGAAAAATTAAAAGAAAAATCTACAAAAGCATGACCAGGCCAGCATATGCATCCGATTATCTGCCACGTAAAGTAGAGCTGATACTGCACGGGGCAGAAATGCGGATGTTGACGTGGGCCAGCGGTGTTACACTGCTGGACAAGATTCAAAACATTTTTAATCTTGGTAGCAATAAAGTTGCCCCAATCAGCACTAAGCTCCAGGGAAATCGCCTGCACTGGTACATTCATGTTATGAGAAGACTAGAAGATCACGCAGTGAGGCAAGTGTTGTAGACGGAGGTAGCCAAAAGAGGGCCAAGCAGATCACAAAAAACCAAGAAATACTCTATTGAAAACGACATGCGATGCAGAAACGTCAGCGAAGAGGCGAGTCGCGAGGATCACGTGACGAGAGCCGACCCGAAATATGTTAAGGCTAAGGAGAAGAGAAGAATTAAAAAAAACCATTTATTTCATGCAATTTAAATTAAAGTTCCGGCATTAAATAGCATTTTAGTATTACTTAAGTACTCTTGTTATTTTTAGATTTGGTTCCACACAATCCTTGAAGTAATTTACTAGATTATTGAATAGAGGCATTCTTATTTATGGTAATTTGTAAAATAATATTTGTTTTGCATACACTTGCAATTAATGAACTTGCGACTAGGTTCAGCTTAGTTACTCTGTAACTAGTCCTAGTCTAGTTACTCTGTAACTAGTTCCAATCTAGTTACTCTGTAACTAACATGATCGCATGTGTAGACTGTGTGTTGCTGTTTATTATTTGTTTGTATGCGCTTATGTGTTTCTTACTTTCGCATAGACTTATTTATTATTCTTTATTTTTGCACTTTATTTAATGCGTCTGCCCAACCAACTGCTACGTCCGCTGTCAACACATATCGACATTTTTATTTTCGCATCAATGGTGGCTAGCAACTGTGGCTGTGCAGATACAGCAGCGTAATTGTACCCATCGATTGTCAAGCAATTTGGCAACAACAAAAATTTATAGTTCACAGAAGAGTTTTAAGTACAAGAGTACTACAGCCTTTAAAAGTTACAAAAGCAGTGCTGGCAAATATGCTCTAGTCGATTTTTATGTGACTTTGTAAAATACCGTTCGATAATACCCCGACACAGTCGGGTTCCGCGACAGTTGGTTCTAAGTAACCGGAACGACCCGGATTTATATTTGGCCAAGGACTGTCACTTCAGCAACATTCCCCGTATATGTATGAGGAATGTTTATGCCGCTACAACAACAACAACTGCAGCAGTGTTACTGATATTTCGTTGAAATAACAATTTTACACTCTTTGAGAACAATTCTCCATGCCAGAGCTTAAAAAATGTTGGTTTCGTTTCAACACTCAACAGACTTTCGCCCAGTTTTTATATTCAAAGTCCCCTACGATAAGTACAGATGAAGGGTTGTTCATCGGCTTGGTGCTTTTCGAAATGCTACGAAAACTGTCGCTCAATAAAAAGGCTTTTTCAAAAGTGACACTCAGATGTCAGTGGGTAATAATTCCTAGACGGTACCTTTTTCTATGCCTTCTTTGATATATGCAAAGTAAACAGATGTAAAACTTTACACCATAGAACAACCCGTTAAATTATTGAAGATATTACACAAATCGTCGACATTTAAGAAAAAATATATTCAAAATTCGTCTTTTTTTTTTGGTGGAAATAATCGACCTAATGAGTCGAATATTCAAAGGTTGGTGAAAAAAGTTAAAGAAACTGTTTCTGTCGAGGATAGAAAAAGGATTGGCCTACCACAAACTGGACTTTTTGCTGAGAATATTGCTACTATAGCGCAAAGTGTTGCTGCACAACCTTCAACATGAATATCCCGATGCGCTCAACAATTAGGTGTTCATGAATTGACTGTTTGGTGGATTTTACCTGTAAACGTACTCGTGGTGGACATTTAAATGAGTGAGTAATATTTTTTTTTTTAATTTTAATTGTTATTTTGAATAAAAATAGTGAAACATGAAAGAATCAAAACTTAATATTTTTTTATTTTAAAACAATCTCTACGCGCGTCTTTCGAAATATCCTTTATTATATTAAGTGCACAACTAAGTTCCCGCTATTTGTCAATGGATGCCGCCAGCAGTGTTTGCTAGTCGATTCGTACATAACCTAAGCATCATAAGCCAAGCTTAGGCATATGGTAAACAAACTACTTCAACACAATACTGTTTTTGTTTTGGTATCATACACTTTTGGCTTTGTCTGATTTTGTGCCGAATAATCGTTGTTTGCGGGAAGTGTTTATTTTCCTCTTTCATTCGAAAAATAAACGGCGGCTGAAGCGCATCGAGAGCTACAAAAAGTTTACGGAGATGCTGCTTTAAGTGAAACAACGTGCCGAGATTGGTTCCGTCACTTCAAAGACGGTGATTTTAAGATTGACGACCCTCCGCGTGAAGGAAGGCCAAACACCTTCGAATACGCTGAATTGGAGGCATTGCTCAATTAGGATCCGTGTCAAACGCATGAAGAGCTTGCTTCAGTATTAGGAGTTACCCGCCAATCCATCAATCCATTTCCAAGCGACTGCATGCTTTGAGAATGATTCAGAAACAGGGGACTTAGGTTCCTTATGAGTTAAAACCAAGGGATGTTGAGCTTCGTTTTTTCGCCTCTGAACTATGGCTCCAGCGGCAAAAAAGGAAGGGTGACTGCCCGGTCATGCTTCCACGTCGTCGCCGTGGCCGAATATCCACACCCAAGTTGGTGTTATTTATTATGAGCTATTAAAACCATCACTGTGGATCGGTATCGAATTCAATTGATGCGATTGAGCCGAGCACTGCGCGAGAAGCGGCCGCAATACGCGAAGAGGCAAGAAAAAGTGATTCTACAGCATGACAACGCTCGGCCTCACGTTGGCAAACCAGTTAAAGCCTACCTGGCAACACTGAAATGGGAAATTTTTCCCCACCCGGCATATTCTCCAGATATTGCGCCGTCCGATTATCACCTGTTCTGATCAATGGCGCATGGTCTAGCTGACCAGCAGTTTCATTCATATAAAGACATCAAAAAATGGCTTGATCCGTGGACAGATCTACCAGAAAGATGGGAGAAAGTAATAGCCAGCGATGGGCAATACTGTCAGTGATTCATTTGTAAACATTTTTTCAGAATAAAGTTGTGTTTTCATAAAAAAAACAGCGAGAACTTAGTTGCGCAGCTAATATTTAAATATTTTTTTCTTTATGTGATTGAGTCAATTCATTACGGAAAGTAACTTCACTGCAAAGCCCTGGCTCAGCTAGATCTACTGCTGCTTACCCACTTTTTTCAATTCACCCAATTTTTCCTACATATTTCATTCTTAGTTTTCCATTTAAAATTAAAGAAAGTAAAGATTACGAAATTTTTTTTAAACCTCAGAAGACCCTTCGAACGTTTTCGATCCACACGGGGCCAAAGGATTTCGTGCCCTTACAAGTTTGCGTACTTGCCCAGCGCTCGCTGATTTGATGCGAAGCCCATCTTTCCAGAACCACAACGCAGATCCCAATCCTCTCATTTCGCAGAGAAACTACCTCACAGGCCCCCTGTCTGTTCAACTCATCCACTTCGCAGTTTACAGCCTTATATCAAAGAACGAGCATTCGAAAGTGAAACCAGGCATCACCGGACCAATTCCGAGTGCACCGTTATTGAGTCCAGGAGCCTAATTGCCGCTAGCAGCTGCTACGCAAGTGAGCAGCCCATCAGGTGCTTCGTTGATTGCGAATACCTCTGCTTGAAAGGCATGGCAGTGATTCGGTAACCAGATATTGAGTCTGATGGAAGCTCCTCGCAGACTACTCCTCCTCCAACCCTTCCTTCCAACTTTGAGCCAGCCGTGAATATGTACCTTGTTTCAAAATGCTGCACATCACGAGTTCTACCCTTGACGGAATGTGAGTGGAGAATGTTCCGCTTGGACTAAGCGGACTGCTTCTATCACTATTCTCTAATACTTCTTTCAATACTTCAACTATTAATTTCTATTTAGTAATTTGAAGTTCATATGCCAAATATCTTGATGATTATTTCTTTAAAGACCAGGAAAATTCGCAAAATGTCTTACAGGAGGGACTAGTTACCTTCTTAAAAAGATGTAAGTGGTTTAAGCGACTAAGTTAGGGCATCAAAATCAAAGGCAGGTATCTCAAAAGGCCTTATGGCCTTATCTTCGACAGGCAACAATAAGATTTTCATTTCCAAAGAAAAGTAGCCCAACTATGCTGGCGCCCCAAAAGCTGCATCAAACAGTCATACACTCAGGGTTGACCGGAGCGGCTGTTCGCTTTGCAGCTCCAAGATAAAGGATGGATTCTCCCAGATAAGAAATGATAATCGATTTTTAAGCTGCAGGCCATTTATTTTCAATTTCTGAGCTAATTTAACCCTGTAAGCGAATAAAACGTGGTTTTCATGCAGAATTCTCTTCTGATTAGTACAACTGATTTGAGTTTACTTGCTAAGATCTGCCACGAGTTTCTGTTCTCGGAAAATGTAAGGGAATAAATAAATATCTTAAATCACCTCAGATTCAATTACAGTGCGAAAAATTGTTCGAATTTTTATATATTTGCTGAAAGCACTTGTCTGATAACAACTAAAACCAGAAAATAATTTACATTACGTACAGTAATTTTTAGAAAAAAGCCTTACATCCGCAATTTTTTTACATTATTAAGAAAATGTAAGCTTAGTTTTCTGTTTGTGGGAAGTGCAAAAAATACTCCACTTACATTGCTGTTTCTGGTTTCTTTCGAGAGGTAAACCATTTGTATTGCACCGGCAGTACGTATTTCCTTTGCCGCAGTAATTGTAACAAAAATCCAATAAGTAAATCTACTATTACAAGAATAGTAACAACACAGCCGCTGAGTAAGTAAACGAGAATTTAATACCCGCAGTCGAGTGAAGCGTAAAAGCAAACCAACACGGAAGCGTGGGAAGTCTAAGCCTACAAAGAAAATAAATTTCCTTTTTCCAATATCGCAAATAGAGTTTTATTATTCTTCCAATGCACCAGCAGATTTTCAGTTTCCGCATAGAGCTTTGAACGCAAATGCAACGTTTTTTCGCAACGTTTATTTTCTTGCTTTTCAGGAATTCTCCGAGCACTTCATTCGCATGTGGCTGAAACATGTAAAAATAGGAAATCTCACTGCCAACACCTGCAGCGGTGCACACGCACATGCGGAGCGTCAAACTAAACTGAAATGGTGACAGGCAAAAACATTGTTTGTTGTTCATCTCAGCTCTTCAGCAGCAGTAGGCGGTGCCGTGAAAATTTCCTGCTGTGCTGCGTATTTTATGACGTTGCCACATTCTCTATGCAAATCCTATTGTGTACTTTGCTATTCTATTTTTTCTGCAACACTTTGCTTAGTATGACTTGCGGTTATTTGTCGTTCATTGAATTTTCAATTTTTTTTCCAATATATTGTTTCACTTACCGCTGCGTCAAACTTTTGAAAGTGTGAGGAAGTTGATGCAGAAAAATCCAACTACTGAAGTGGGTTGTGGTGACTGCAGTTAAACTTTATTGTAAAAAAACTTTATTCTTATTTTACTTATTTTATTTTTTTTACTATTATTTTTTCTTTAGTATTCTCTCAAGTCTATTGTTACAAAATCTTTTTGTTGGAACAGTGGCTTGGAAAAAGTTTTACCAGCGAAAACCTGAAATGAAAGTTGACTGTAGTGGAATGGTTTGTGCGCATCTACTATTCGGTAGAGCCTAAGGAGTTCGATACCCACTGTTGTAATGAAACAACAAGTGAGGGAATGGTTGTTTCTTCCATAGAAATAATAATTTTAGTACCTGTCGTGCACCCAATTCGGCTACGGTGGCTGGCCAAACACCCAAAAAGGGTGTATGCGCCAATTATATATAAAGGGTTTTTCAATAAGGGCGGGTAGATGTTGAAATGGAACAAAATGGCGTTTGCTGTGTGGCACGTAGTGCCGTCCTGCTGGAACCACATGTCGTCTAGGTCCATATGGTTCAATATGGGCCATAAGAAATTGGAAGGGCCACCACGTCTACCGAAAAATGGGCGCAATGCGCGCAACGTTTGCGTTAATAAACACTCATTTTGATAAAAAAGTTTTATCATTTGAACGTGCTGTTCAATCGTGTAACTTGCCATGATGATTTGGCATAAATAAATGAATAATAAACAAAATATTGTCACCAACACAAAATGGCTGCCACAGCGCGCCAAAATCGACCTGCGCCAATTGAAAAACCCTTTATATAGTGCACCCAATGTCCGACACTACGGCCTGAAAGATCGTTTGTGTTACACTCCGTGTTTTTAACTACTACTATTAACGTATTACGTCCGGTTCTACTTAACCTACTATAGATGCTCCCTGTCTCAAGCATAGAAATAAAATTTAAAAACTAAAAGTCAGTTATTTTTCTCTGAAGTAGTAAAAATTAGCAGTTTTAAATGGTAAGTCGCAAGAAAAAAAACTAGTCGAGCGATTTTTTTTTCCTCTCCTAGCACAAATATTATTATCCCGTCCGATTAGAAGTGTCGACTCGGGCAGCGCTGCTGCAGCAGCCGAGTAATTTGAAGTCTTAAATCGAGCGACGCTGCTACGGCACTATGGTCTTAGATCGGTTTCAATATAAAGGTTTTTGGAGTACATATAAATTGTTTATCTAATTTGGCCGAAATCGCCTCAACTTTCTGGTCCGCGCAGCGGAAGAAACTTCGAGTGCAAAGGGATAAAACCGTAAAGCTATTTTTTTGCGATGTTTTCAAAGCGTAGCTTTTTATTTTGTTAAAAAACTTGCAAAAACAATAGACAAAATTTAATAAA
>JAYXIM010031194.1:0-12892 GCA_037575425.1 Anastrepha fraterculus | reverse complement strand
CTACTGTTTTTGCAGCTCTTCCCTTCGCTCTTCCGTGATATTTTTGTGGCTGTATGCACTTTTTTGCTTTCTGTAACGGCCGCCAATAGCTCGCTAGAAACTCTGCTGCCTGTTTTGCCCACCCACTAAGGGAGCTAACAAAAGTTCGCTTACTTGATTGCAGGGAAGCTACCAAATAAAATTTTAGTTACATCAAATCTGGGTGCTTGTTTTAATCATTTTTATAAATTTTTGTTCTTTTTGGAGGCGTTAAATTGACTTGAAAAGACAATCGCCAATAATAAATTTCCATACCTAAGATTTGCAACTTCAAAACTGACTGGATTATCTCTTCACTATTTATTTTATATATTATTTATTTAATTTTTTTCCTTGTTCACTCCTCTCGGTAGCATGGGGTATCGACAAGACTCAGTTTTTTGTTGGTTTCGTTGATCTATTCTCATTTCTGACAGGGTAGGTGATTAGCCTGCCGCTACCAGTCCTAAGTAGTGGAAATGTCCACCTGTCGTTGCTTAGGAACAACGCCTTCTTTACTGCTTGGGGCGCCATCTGTCTGTCACATTTTTCCGGCAGAAGGATCACACAGATGGCTGAGCACCTCGCTGCGCACGGCCGCCTTATTTGATTGGGTTGGTGCGCCGTTCGGAGGTGGTGTAAAACTGTAGGTTCATGCGTTTGTCATCATTAACATCAGGACGCACACCACAGATGGACGCTTTTGGCTTTAAAAACTAGAAAAACACGGTTTTGTTCAATGAAACTCATTTTCTTGCATAAAAAAAAATGTACTTGGTACGTAAATTTGGTTATCTTAAATCAATTCAATTTTTTTTTCTGATATCTCTTAAACTGCATTTGAATTAAGTCCCCTTAGTTTAGCATAGTCTTGTAGAATAATGGCGGTTAATTGCGACGTAAACGCAGTATTTTTCCAGTAGCAAACAGTGACTGGAGGTAGACTAGTGCGAGTACTGATCGACTTGAGAAAAATTTCAGCCAGTTGCCCATACGTGCCTTTGATTTTTCTCTCAACTTTCTTAACTGCGTTCATTGATTACTGCGATTGCCCGCTTCCTCTTGCTGGCGCCACTGTAGCAATATGTAACTTTGTCTTTTTTCTCTTGTTTTTGTTTCTTTTCTTTTTCAAAAGAAAAAAAAAATTATTTTTTTGGTTATTACAAAACCTTTTATTTTGAAAAATGGAATGGAAAAATCGCGTGCCACGCATGCCCCACAATAGGTTAGCTAAACCAGTAATGACGGGAAAACCGATGACTAGGAGACCAATCGAACGCCCTCCCAAGCGCCGAAATGAGTGGGGATATCCAGCTCTATCGATAACTAATATTTTTTACATACAAAAAAATCGCAAAAAAACGTTGATGAACTGCATTTAATCCTATAATAAAGAATAACAAGAAGAAGAAGAATTATTTTTCTGTCGATTTCTTTACTATGGCTGAAGGTTTTTCCTCACAAATTTTTAATTTGTAAAATTAATTTTATTTATTTTTTAATTTTAATTTTATTTTTCAAAACAACCTGAGGCCACTCAGCGTTCAGTTCACAAATTTGGTGCTGCATGAAGTTTTCAGATTCCTTAGAGTAAAGTGAATTTTTTTCTGATTCATCAGCATGAGCTGTGCTGTTATTTTGTTGTTGTTATTCTTTCTTTTTTTCTGAATTTCCAACAAATTTTCAAAAAACAATTTCAATATATTAATCCGCAGTTATCATCTGTCTGGTTTTCTCTTAAACAACAGCTCTAATTACTTCTCAGGAGGAATAAATAGACATCACTAGTTTTGTCGCTGGCTTCTGCTGGTTGGTTATAGACTTCTTGTCTCCTTAACATCGCCTTTTAATTGATAGTAATCATATCTGTCGATAGTCATAATAGTAACACGTGAAGAATCAGGGTTCATCACTTGTTTTGTTGAAATTGGTGGACATGCGATTTTTAAAAATTCCTACGAAAATATTAGGGTAAACGAAAATTTGCTTTTTTTAGCAACAGCTAAAATTTAAGAAGTCATTCCCTCAGTGTACCCGAGTTGATTGTAGAACGTACGAGAGCTCAAACCTTGTTCCTCCATGGTCATTTTCCAATAATCTTGAACCTTATCAAAAAGTCGTCGTACCAGCCGGAAGGTCATTGTGAATAAATATAAGGTGTGATCAGATTGGATCTACTTTTTCCAATGAGGTTTTTTTACAGATCACGCGTGACTATTGTTAAACTAAATACATCATTTTTTTTAGCATTCATTGACATTTCATTATGGAAACACTAACGCCCATCAACGTTTATAAATCGTTTGAATTAATAACGAAAATCGACGCTCTGTGAAAAGATTTCTTCGCGCGCTCAGACCAACTTATGGTGATCAGCAATGAGGACCATTTTGGGCTTAATGGATACGTCAATAAGCTAAATTGCCATATTTGTGATCAAAATCAGCTCTTAGCCATTCAAGAACATCCATTGAAAACAACTGTTTGGTGCGGCCTATGGGCTGGAGTAACCATCGGCCCATATTTCTTCCAAGACGAAGCTGGCGTCAATGTAACAGCGTATGTCGAACGCTATCGCGGCATGATAAATGACTCTTTGACAACAACACGGTGCTAGTTCCAATAAGACGGCGCTACTTGCCATACAGCGCGTGAAACAATAAATTTACTGCGTCGTCGTTTTGGTGAGCAATTCATCGCTCATCTCCGACTAGCGTATTGACCACCACATATCACATTTTCGACGTTTATTTGTGGGGGTACGCTCTGTGGGTAAACCAGCTTCAATTGAGGCATTGGAAGCCAACATTACTAAAGTTATTCATGAGATACCGATCGAAGCCCTCCAGAGCGAGTCATTCAAAATTGGTCTTTACGGATAGCCGGCGGCAAACATTTGAAAGGGATTATTTTAAAATATAAATATCATAAAGGGCTCTACACAAAAATAACAAAGATGAACCAAAGAACTTCAATTTTCGTTATTTTATTTCAGTTCAAACCCAATACCTCTATATTGATCACTTTTTATATTTAAAGTTTTAAGTCTATGGGTCAAGATTTTTTCGAGTTATCGACTTGAAAAATATAGTTTTGAGTAAAACGAACTCGTAGTATTCGGTACGGCACACATCGCACTGAGAGAACTTGTAGACTTTCATCCGACTTTAATGTTTTGAGTAAGCCAGTTTTAAGGGACTAGTGCCCTTTTTAAGTAAAAAACGGAAATATATGCAATGACTTATCTCCTGACTTTTATTTTGTAATGCTTTTACCTTTAACTACGAGCAAACATTTAAGCAGCCGCACAGCACGAACACTCCTTTCGATTTGTATGAAATGTACGCAGCGTTGCCAACTAAGCGAACTTTTCTTAGTTCCCACGCATGCGAGCTTGTTTGTGCTTCTTTACAAGTCTTTAATGTGGCAATGTAAATATCTTGTAGCGTGTACTTTATTCATATTAGCTTTGCTACTAAAAAATATGTGAGCAAAGAGGCTTGGAAGGCAAAGTACCGTAAAATCACGAAATAGTTGACCAATGAAGGAAATATGGAAATATCGCAGTAAAGATGATTTGCCCCTGAATATTATTTTTTCCTTCCTATTTTATTTTTCATATCTGCACATGACGATAAATCGCTAAAAAACTATATAAATATATTTGATTTGTTATACTGCATACATTTATTTTACTTGAAAATAGCTTTCAAACTCTCATTTCGTTCTTGAAGTTCACACTTATCGAATAGCTCATTACTTGCACTTCATCTTTAGTCATTCACTTAAAACGCGTAAAAGTAAATTGAATTTTTCAATTATGACTGTACATAATTAGCCAAAAGTTTTTCGCAGAACGCGAAAAGTTTTGGCAGTTGAGCGTTAAAATGTGGCCGCAGACGAGGTAAGAAATAAGAATAAAAAAGTAAATATAACTGAAAGCAATGAAAGCGGCAAACTTACCCACAACTTGCACTTGCGCATATGCCGTAGAGGTGGAGAAGAGCGGTGCATCGGCGGTGACTTCGCAAGAAAAGTTGCCGGATAAACTGAAACTCACGTCGCGTAGGACAACTTGAGTGGCATTGGAGATAAGTTCCTTAAATGGGAGAGAAAAAATATGATGAAAAAAATATTAAAACTATTATTACGCTGATAATAATCGTATGTTCAAACACGAATACGATTACAAACGGAAACAGAAATTTCAATTGGGCTTCAGAGAAAATAAATTCCTAGTAACACAAAGTCTGTTAAAGTCTTAGCATCTACGCTATTTAAATTTACCTCGCATCAGATCGCCCGCTATTTTCTTTAAGTTTAAGCAGAGAAACAAGTATCAGAATTTATAAAAAAAAAGCAAGTAGTAAAAACAAAATAAGAAAAAAAAACTAATAATATTTTTAACCCTAGAAGGGTACTGTGAGTAAAATTTACTCACATAAGGAATAGATTTGTTTTTAAATCTGCAGGTTGGCCACACTGAAAGTCAAGCCACTAGCAGTGCTTGGCCCACTCTGCCATTAGTCGGTTGCCGCAAGCATTTAATGGTGTTGTTTGATTTATCGCGCTTGTGGACAATTTAAAAAAGTTAGTGAGTAAAATTTACTCATCGGTACCCTTTACGTACTAAATTCTGTGAGTCAAATTTATTTATCAGTAACTTACTACGCGTCTAAAAAATATATTTTGTGCTGAATTATGACAATTATGTTTACGTTTTGTATTATGTTACCGTAAAGAAAACTACAGAGCATACAAATGGCAGGTCGCGGGCTATCAGAACAAAATGTTTTGGATGCAATACTTGAACTAGAATCTGAGGAAGAAGACAATTTGGAGTTGGAGCTTTGTAACTTTGATGAGGATTCTTGGGACAGTGTTGCAGAACCGAAAGAATTAAATGATGTCGAAGAAAATTTGATACACGGAATCATAAATGCAGAAGAAGCTGAAAAGGAAGAAAGGGAGAAAACACCTGGAAGCAGCAAACGTAAAAAACAGAAACTTATTGCGGAGAGAAGAAATGAAAGATCAGCAGCCCAAGAAATTCGTGAAACAGAAGAGGTAATTACAATTATTACACCTAGTACCAACAATCTGATCGGAAAAGAAGGAAATTTTATTTGGAGTAAGGAACCTGTTGCTGCGCTAGGTCAAAAAACTCCCTCAAAAAATATTGCTTACATTCGCCCCGGCCCAACAGCAAATGCAAAAAATGCGTTGTGTCCTGCCAGCTGCTTCAAACTGTTTTTTGCCGCAGACATATTGGAAGAGATTTTGGTTTATACAAATAAAGAAATAAACATTCAAAGGGAGAACTATAACGACAAATCTCACGCGGTTTTGTCAAATTTTGAAATGGACGAACTTGAAGTATTTCTTGGTTTGTTAGTCTTGTCCGCTGCTCTGAAAGATAATCACTTGGCAACACATATGATGTTTGACACTACCTACTGTGGGGAAAGGTACAAGGCAACCATGCCTGAGAGAAGGTTCAAATTTATCCTAAATTGTCTAAGGTTCGATGACAAAGAAACAAGAACTGCTAGAAGAGAAATGACCAAACTAGCTCCAGTTTCTTCTATCTGGGACAAACTTCTAAACAATTGCAGAGTGAACTACGAGTATAAGGCTGGAAGCTATATAACCAATGATGATCAACTAGTTGGATTTAGAGGCAAATGTCCATTTAGGATGTATATTCTCTGTAAACCCAACAAGTATGGCATCAAAATTGTCATGTCTCGTGATAGCGGAACAAAGAATATGTTGGATGCCATTGTTTACCTTAGAAAAGGAAGTGTTCCTCCTGCAATAGCTGCTGGTGAATATTATGTTCTTGAACTGCTGAAAAATGTAAAGGGCACCAATAGAAATGTCACGATAGACAAATGGTTTACAAGTGTACCACTCATTCAACGTCTCTGTCATGAATACAAAATAACAACTGTTGGCACAATAAAAAAAAAATAAACCACAATTGCCTATTGAAGCTACAGATATAAAGTTTCAAAAACGAGTCGCCTCCACTTCATTGTTTATATTTCATGAGGATTTGAAAAAAATTAAAAAATTACAAAACAGAAACAAGTTAAATTATTTACCGAAATTTTTTTAAAGCCTCATTTGATCCTAAAAACAATTTATAAAAATATTAAAAAGAAACAAAGGTATTTCACTTTAAAAACTTCCATACACAAATTTTCAACATTGATAAAATCTGAAATTTATTTTAAAATAGTTCGATTTACTTCTTATTACTCTCAAAAAAAGTTAAAAACCATATCTAAAATACTTGGATTGCTTCGCATTGCTCTTTGGCTCTATAAAATGTTATTGAATACAAAATAAAATTTGAATAATATAACATTGAAATTAACAATGTCAGTGCCCAATGGCCAAAAATTAAAATGAAACTTTTCCTGATAAATAAAACTAAAGTAAAATAACTAAGACTTGATTTTAGAGGACTAAAACTCAACTGCGAACTTTTCATTTCTTGAATAAGTATGAAATGGCCAAGTTGATTTGTGGCTTATCGTAGATTATCCTGCATTGCAATTTTTTTGGCAGTGCCACGTTTGGTTTGAGGGTGTAAAATCCTCTTTCTTGTTCTTGTAAAAATAATTTTAAGATTTGCTAAATGAGAAATTTTTTATTATCCCCACCGTGATATGGGTATCGCGGTTAGTTTACATATAGCAGACAAGTACGAAGTTTCTTCAATCACAAACACTCATTAGATGCTGAAAGAAAGTTTAAAATTGTTTTCAATTTATCGAAAATACTTACATCGACCTTAATGCCCGGGTATTGGAAGTATTTTACATTCGGAAATTCGCCTGGCGTGTAACGATAGAACTCGTAATTGCCACGATAGTACTTTATCGAATAAAGAGGTGCGCCTTCGAGGGCATAGTGACAGCGTAGGATGACCGATTGACCGCGACGCACCGCCGGCGGTTCAATAAATAAATTGACATTACTGAGGGCGGCGTGGGCATAATCTGAAAGAGACCGAATAGAAAAGAGAAATATATATGAGTGAGGGGCTATTTACACTATTTATATTTTTTAAATAAATATAAATTTTTTTTAATACTTATTATCTATTATCTAACATAATAATAACATAAAGGGTGGTTTAGTTTCAAGGGTCGGTGTTGATAAAATACAATTATTTTAGGAAATTATTGTCATTTCTCTTTAATATGATAATATTGGTATGGCTCAATTACGTATAGAACAAAATATTGGCCAAATGGCCGTTGCGGGCTCGGCGGCACACCTCCATCCGATGGTCCAAATTTTCGATGACGCTGAGGCTTAATTGAGGTTCTATGCCGTTAATGTGCCGAATTATCTCATCCTTTAGATTTTGAATTGTTGCTGGCTTATCGACGTTCGCCTTTTCTTTCAAATAACCCCAAAGAAAGAAGTCCAACGGTGTCCTTGACGTTTAGGTGGGGTTCACATTCAACATCGGCCCTTGAAACTTAACCACCCTTTATAATAATATTTTTTTATGTTTTATATGACTTTTTATAATTCCGTTTAAATCTATTTAATTCGCAGAATCGCTTTAGTATTTCAATGCAAGAATTTGGTTTCCGACTGAAAAGGCAGCATCAGTGAAATTAGGTGCCAAAATCAAAAGTTGAGTTTTTCGATGAAGCAAATGTGAAATGATGTAATACGGGTAGCAGGTTAGAATCATTTAGAAATATTTGAATTAATGAAGGTTAAAGAAGGTTATTATCTTTAGAAGGTTTTCCAAAAATTATGCAAGGAAAAGTTAGACAAAAAAAAGTATACAAGGAAATAAAAATTGAAATGTTTACGTAGTCCAAACTTCCTGATAGCCTGAGTATCACTATCCATACTTTTTCAGATAACAGAAATGGTATGAAGCGAGAATGACTTGAAGAAGATAATACGCGTGTTGCATAATTCTTAGAAAAAATTCAATTCTTGTTTGTTCGCTGCATTCAAATTTCGAGCCACACTAGCGATTGAGTCCAAATAAGATGGTATATTGCGCTGGGTTCGTTTGAAATTGGATTGATAGTTTTAGACATATTCTAACGGTATGAGTTATATTACTTCTTGTGATGAATTTTTGGGCATTTATTGTTGGGAAGAGCATGGATAAGACGTATAGGATGTTAAAAGTACACCTTTCGGCTAAATGAACAAAATATAAAAACATTTCCCGATGAGTATTGGGCCATCATCATCAAGTAGCGCTTACAGCTCAATCTGCATGGTTCATAGCAATGGACTTCCAGCTCCTAAATCGTAGCTTTTTCAGGTGGGCTATGACTTGGACGTCCTCGGGTCTAGGTCATTAGAGAGTTTGTTGTTAAAAAGGATTTTTGACGACGGCTGTCTTTCATGCACACAGAGTGTCGGGTAGGGTTGCCACTTAAAAAAAAATAAAAAATTGATTTAAAATGCAAAATGTTTAGAAAAGATTTAAAGAGACAGATACCTGTAAAATTTCGAAAAAAAAATTTTTTTTTTCATAAAATGTTAATATATCCTTTAAGGATATGTCAAAAAAAATTTTAGAATGTAAATTTAAGTATTTCTTCTATTATAGAACGACAACTAAGACGACTCTATTCTTTGCGTTCGAGCGCTGGAAGAGGTATAGTTACGTTGTACTCAAACTTTAGACGCATTTTTCTCAAAACTATATTTTTCGAATTGGCGTACAAGATAACTCGAAAAGTTAGTGACCGATGTGTCTGAAATTTTGCGCACATCTTTTTTATGATATTACTTTCTATATAAATATACAATTCGAAAATTTTCGGAAAAAAATTTTTTCGAACAAAAATAGTAGGAAAATTCGTCCCGAAATTCATTTTTTTCAAGCATTTTATTCCGCCAATTTTTTTTCCATTTTTTTTTTAATTCATATAGAAATTATGAGATTAATAAATAAAAAAATGTTTGGTTTTTGTGTTCAGGTCACTGGTGGCGATGCTACAATGCCCGCCGATTGAGAAACCTCGCTGCGACCTTCTTGGAAGAATTGAGTGTACATCCGCCGTTTTAAATGATTAAAAAAAAATAGTATATTATTTTAATATACAAATAAACTATATGCCAATTTGTCTTTTCCATTTTAAATAATTTCAATGAATATCAGGGAAAATATTGCCGTTTACAAGTATATGTTCCTTCAACTGTTTCGAGAGGCCTTTTTCTAATATGAATATAGAAAATTATAAAACGCTCTTAACCTTGGAACGTCATGCCTATTTTTTGTACACTAACGATTTTCGACCAAAGACGTATTTCTTAATTACTGAATACATTATTTTTGTTGTAATAATTCTTTTTTTAATACAATAAAATAAAAAAAATAAAAAAAATGTATTTAAAAATGCAGCCAAAAACGATTTTAGCTTCAATAGAACCCGAAAGCAGATATTAACACTTTCCGATAGTCAAGCGGCGATCAAGGCACTGATTAAGCCAAGGTGCAATTTCAAGCAGGTCAACTCCTATAGGGACGATATCAAAATCTCGAATGTGCAGGTAACATATCTCTGGTCTGGGTTCCAGGATATAGGAACATAGAGGGAACTCAAATGGTTGATGAGCTTGTCAAGAAGGTGAGTGAATTGGTCTCAAAGACCTCCTACCAGGTCATCGGCTTCCCCCTGACTGTTGTTAAAGGAGAGTTGTACAACTCATTTCTCAGGTGAGCGCAGAAGAGATGGAGTTCCATTTCTTTATGTGCTAATTTGATAACCTTCTGGCTCAAGTGCAATAGACTGGAACAGTTCTATGGACTCCACATCATTCAATTTTCAAACTCGAAGCTGTGTTTCCGGCCAAGCGACGATCGGCACTCACGCAAAAAAGCTATAATTACCATTTAATCCGCGTTCGAGAAGTTGTGGGGACCTTGAAAACTTTCTCTGTAAATGTCTTGGTTTGAGTTCGGTCTGGGCATTGGACAGTGCTTCCACCAGTCTTATCTATTATATCAAAGGCTCTGGACATCTGGTAGTGGAAATCTACCCGTTGCTGGCTTCAAAATGATATCAAAACGTCGCTTTAGTGCTATTTGGCGAGTACCAGAGTGGAACTTCAACTACCAGAACCGGAAATATGATATTTTTAAAAAGATTTTGAAGATCCAAAATCATGAAATCTTCAAAAAATCGGCCTTCTCTATTTTCCAAGCAAGCTGCAACTACGAATCGTTGCAACTACACAATAAGTCGATAAATTTTTGCTCAAACCTATCCGGTTTGGTAAAGAAGTGCCCCATTATGAAACGCGTGCGTTTCTGATTTTTATTTTTTTTTTGTTTCAAAACCATTTTAATATTTAGCGCTTTAAATCTTTTTTTTATTATTAGTTTATTAATTCATTTCATTTATTAAATTCTATTTGTCGCAATAAGCGAAGATTTAGAAAATTAAAAATTTATTAATTTATCTTTTAATCTTCTTTCTATCTATTTAATCAGGCCATGAAGACTAAAACGTTGCTCGTGATGTTAGAGTCGGAGAACCCCAGAAAAGTGCCATAAACATTCATTCGTAACTTTAGCTTACAACTAAGTTTTCCGCACTTAAATGGACCAAAAATGTCGAAAAAGTTACGAAAGCGACTTTCAATTTTCAGTTGCAAGTAAGAAATGCTAATGACGCCCGGCGTTTGGCAGGCAATCCCACTATGGGAAAATAAATTGAAGGTACAGGATGCGCCATCGTCTATGTCGGTATGAAAACATTGAATAACTTTGAAAAAAAAAACAAACTGATTTGTATAAGTGAGGTATTTTTCTTTGATTTGGTTATTTACAATTTACTACAACTAGTTTTTTAATACAACATCAATCAATTGGCCATCTTTATTAGCAATCACAAACTGCGATCTTTTTTCCGCGTTTGTCATCACCTTGTCTAGCGTTTCGGGTTTTATAGCGTCGATTTCGGCAAGAATGTTTGCCTTAAGCTGGTCAATAGTCTGCCGCTTGTTGGCGTAGACCTTACTTTTCAGATAACCTCACAAAAAGAAGTCCGGTGGGGTTATGTCAGGTGATCTCGGCCGGGTGATCAGGCCAGTAGATGTCGCCTCTTTTTGTCACTAGACGTCCTGGGAATTTTTGTTGCAGAAATTCAATTATTGCATTTGGAGTGGGCATGGCGCACCATCTTGTTGAAACCAGTTACCGTCTAAACCTTTCTCACGCATTTGCGGGCAGACATAATGAGCCAACATCTATCGATATCGGTTTCCATCGACCGTTTCGTTTTCTCGGTAAATATGTGGCCCAATGCTCGTTTTGGCGCAAATGCCGACGCAAACAGTTACTTTCTAGTCATGCAATGGCGTTTCATGGATCCCCTGTGGATTTTCAGTTCTCCAAATGCGGCAATTTTGTTTATTCACGCTGCCAGAGAGGTTAAAATGTGCCTCGTCAGTCATTAAAATTTGCTTCCAAAAATTGGGTTCAGTGTCAACCATTTGAGCGACTATTTGGTCGACGTGAATGGTGTGTCCGCAATGTTCTTTGTGTCAATTGCACTTTATATGGAAACAAATTTAAATCATCCTTTAAAATTTGCCGCATTGTGGTTTCACTGACGCCAAAATGCTGAACGCGACGACGATACGACACTGTTGGCTCCTGGACAACGCTCTCCTCACTGCTTCAACAAGTTCATTGGAACGTCTTGGTCGTTAAATAACAGCATGTTGACGATCTTCTACTGTCCCGTGCCCAAAAAATTCGACACCAAACGCCGAATAGTGTTGTCAGATGTTGCCTGCTTACCGCGATACTTCTTGCGATATGCGCGTTGAGTTAGAACAATAGAACGACTATTTTCGATGTATAGCGTCACTATTTCAGCGCGTTATTTCGGTGTAAAGCGATCCATGGTTGAAAGTGTGCTGAATTGACGTATCGAAAAGATGTATGTTGAAGTCGATCGGTTGGTAAATGACAAAGTTATTCAGCGTTTACATTCCGACATAAAAGATGGCGCATCCTGTATATGTACGAAATTTATATGAAAGTAGCTCAAACACGAAAATTTATCATTACTGGAAATTTTGAAATAATGCCCAGGCATAAGAGCGGAAAGAAACCAACCAGGTTCCTACAATTTAACCAAAGAGGCAAGTCTGCCTGAGCGTACTGCGCACGAGTGCCACCACCAACTAGAAATACAGCTGTTCTTTATATATATTAATATTTTTTTTCGAATTTGCAAACATAACTTTAAATGCTGCTGTCACGCCCAAAACTATACCACCGTAGAAAGGCGTTATTTTGTTGTAGCTCAACAGGATTTTTGCTGAAATTTCGTGTTGCCAACAACTGGGCGTTGCGAATTTAAGAGCGACATCCAATGTTTTGTTTTAAAAAGCCAATGCTTGTTAAAGCTAGCTTTCAGTAATTGGAATAATTTTTTTGCGCTCAACACTCGTAACTGAAAATACCGCGCCACTATCATTCGCCTCCAATTATCCGGAGTAAAATAATGAAAAATTTAAGCCAAAAGTTAGCTTGCACATCAAAACCAATTTCAAAATTTATTTTAACGCCCAACAAATTTCACGTTGAGGCACATGCGTGTGTGTTGTTTATGTGTGGCGGTTTCCGCACACCTATACACAAACACACACACACACTGAAAGTGTGCAACATAACCATCGATCAGCTGTCAATTTTACTATAAGCCAATAGCAGTAAAGTTTAGAGATTGCTTTATCCGCTGAAAAAGGCCTACAAATACATAGCTATTTTCCATGTTTTTTTTTTTCACTTGGGAGTTTTGTGTTTTTTTCTATTATATTTTGTCACTATTTGCACACAGCTGCCTTGCTGCCACAC